>JBAGKO010000010.1:9305414-9318332 GCA_037177275.1 Acacia concinna
CGAATTTTCACACACACGCAAAGTGTTAACTCTCTGATATGGGGCTTGAAGCCCTGCTCCTCAAAGAGAAATACACAAGTTAATGAATAGGAATTTTCACACCTATTTTTCTCGTCCTCATTTTTCTTATAGAAGTTCTTTACAAATAGAATCATTTGCTGCTTAGATGACTGTTCATTGTATAAGAGCACCTTTTGTTGTGGGTAGTAAACATATTAATATTAGAATGTATATCACTATAATTGATGCTGTCTATGTTAGTTAACCAACTTAATAATTTAATGGTATCTTGCTGATTACTTGCACTTCATGCGCATTAAACTAGTGGTGGTTTTGGTTACCAAGATGGAAGTTGATGTCCGATGTTTTTTTTTCTTGACAGGCTGTAAGAGTAGAACACTGTGAACGAGTTCATGTGATTGTAGCAGCGAAACGCATATGTATTGCGAATTGTCGTGAATGTGTTTTCTTTTTGGGAGTGAACCAGCCACCTCTTATTGTTGGTGATAACCATAAGTTGCAGGTGAGGTTCTTCTGCCCTTGTATGAATTAGGAAGTTGCTGGTCAATTGGTCTTGGAACCTTTTCGAATTTTCTATCATCTACCGTTATGGTTATTGTTTCTGCAATTTTCAACTTTCTTAGACCTCAAATCTAATGCCCCTTTAGAATATATAAAAGTTAATCAATATATTTATGTATATAAAATATAACAAGACTTATAGAAGGTTGCACTGTTCATGAGCCATGAAAAGTGTTAATTACCTCAGTTTCTTTGCAGAGGATGGAGCCCATAATCTAGTCAATTTGTATTCCCTATTTCATTTCTCTGATTTATCCTGGGAGAAGTGGAAATGTTTATGCTTCTCAGTTCCTGAATATGTTTAGCTGATTTATTTCACTTCACTATGTTCTCCCCTTTGTCGGGACAGGAATTTTCCAGTGCAGGGGGTCAGATTTGGGCTTATGCTCTTTATTAATGTATTTTGGAGCTGGGTGGCTTGCACTTTATTCAATTATTGTTAAATTCCACTAAAGATTTTGATTGTTGAGGTTATAACCTAACTGCCATGTGCACAAATAGTCTTGCAAGATTAGCTCCACCTCTCCAGGATTAAGCTGAAACTGATGAAGTGGGTAAAAGTCTTGCAAGTTTAGTATATTGACGAAGCTCTACAAGTGCGAGCACTTGGAGTGTATGCAAATTGTTCTAATAGTGGGTTAGCTGAACGTATCTTATGATCACTAGTTTGCTACAAATACAAGTCATAGTTTCCTGTGGCCCTTTAATTAAATTAACTACTAAGCTAACTTTCTCTGTTTGAATATCTGCTGCTGCTAGAGCCATTAGCTTCCTTATCGTACATTCTTATTCTTCTTTAGAGTTTTTCTTCTCAATCCGATTTTCTGTTTGAAATTACTCTCTTGCAATGTTCTCAGGTGGCACCCTACAATACATTTTACTCCCAGCTAGAGGATCACATGGCTGAAGCTGGAATTCTGCCCACCGGAAACAGGTGGGATGAACATGTGGCATTGGGTGCAGTTGATCTTCATGATTCATTATCTCATCCAGCTGGTGTCTCTGATGTTCAAGCTGAGTCAGCTACTCGGGTGGATCCTGATCAGTTCACCGATTTTGTGGTATGCCTTCCTATCTTTTATAGTTATTTGAAGGGAAATTGAAGATCTTTATTTTAATTCTACCATGTGTTGTGGATTTTCAAATTTTGATTCGTGCATTTGTTTTCACGTTATGAATATATTTCTTTCAACTTTTCACATTGAATATTGTGGGTCCTTTTCTTGTTTGAGATAAGAAATAAGGAGGGTCGTTAATTTTCAAATCTCCATTTATTTTGGAAGCATGTTCATTTTATCCTCTTCATATGCTTCTTTTTCAACCATGTTATTTGGAGTGCAGATTCCAGACTGGCTTGGAGGAGAGTCAACTGGGTCTACAAAACACAACCCATTCACCTTACCAGATGCTTATATGGCCTCGCAGATTAGAAATGTATGTCAACTGAGCTAGTTGTTGATGTATTAGTGATTGTATTTTGAAAACTTTTGTCTTCAAATATGAAGAATTACGCTCAAGTGGATTAATTGTTTCTTTTTTCCTGGTTTTGGTTTTTTTTTTCCTCCAGCAAAAGAATTTAGGAGAGATGAGGCAACTCTTGCGGGAAGCACCCCTCGAAGAAAATCGTAAAAAAGAATTGTCATCCGCGCTTCATGTTTGCTTCAAGGACTGGTTATATGGTAATAGCTATTCCTGTATTAGTTCCTTTTTTTTTTTCTTTCAACAGTTTCAAACTTCAAGGATATTTGTTTTTGGGATAAACTTGCTTTGAAAATGTGAATTATATGGGCCAGAATTGGTATTGATGTGGTACTGGCCCTGAAAAGTTGTCTTTGTTTCATTGATCTGTCCTTAATGTGATCTTGTTTCTCAACTGCTTAGAAGATAATGTGGGTGCCTGCGCTTTGTCATTTAGTACGAAGGCTCTTGATTGAACGGTGTACCTCTTGTTCATTGGCCACTTTAAGCTTGTAGCTTGAAATGATACTATTTTACTGTCCTTGTGCATTTACCATTCTATGAGCAGATGGTTTCTTCTGTTAATCATAGGTTTACTAGTTTGTTTCTTTGGAACTGGGCACACTCTGATCTATATTGTTCTTTGAACATTTTCTGTTCTGGCAGCATCTGGTAACATTCGGCAACTGTACTGTCTACAAGGCGAATAGTCTTTGTGAGGCAATGCCATGACACAGTTAATGATGGTACAGGAAGAAGGTTTCTAGTTTCGTTTTTGAGCTCCGTTCTGATTTCCTGTCGCCAATTATGTTGGCCCTACAGTTAGCAGAGATCAGATGACGTGGATTAGAATTCCCACCTATTTATGCGGTGACACTGGTGCACATAATGGAATCAGAAATACATTTTGCTAGTCTGAATGTAATTTTTTCTCTCTTGTGAAAATAATCATTGTGACATTTTGTTAGCCTAAATTAATGGCCTTGTGAAAAAAATTACCACCCTTTCCAGTAGCTGGTGTTATGGATGTTCTAAACTTAAAGTTTTGCATTTTGGTTCTAGTTGGTTTGCTGGATTGTAGTGCTTGAGACCGAATTGGAGATGACAGGTATATGCTTATGATGTCGGGGCAGTTGTTATTTGTACATTTAGCTTGTTCTGAGCACCTAAAACGAAGTCCTCTCTACATTATCATTTTTGAGAGTCAAAACACCAAAAAGGGTTAAAAGGGTTTGAAAGTTGTTTCATACAAGATGCAACGGCCGGAAAAATTTCAGCCATACTTGAGTTTATGTTTTATATTATCATTAACAAAATCAACATCATATCCACTCCATCTGAACCCCAGATTTTAGAGTCACTTGAAAGATTTGGTTTAGTTCTTAAATACAAGGTTTAATACCATCTTGCCTCATATTAATTGTTTTCTTCTTATAATACCCCTATTTATTACAACAATGGCGTAAATCAACTACAAATAATCATCTTAACTATATTTTTTGAGATTATATATTCAGGATGATTAAAAGGAGTATCACAACCTTGTGTCGAGAAGTAAAATTGCACCATCACTCTATGCTGTTAAATTGAACTGCTGTTTCATTATACCTAGACTGAAAACAAATAGGCAAGTTAAATGACCTAGTTTTACTTTTCTTGATCTCTCTCACTCGCAAGATGACTTAAAAAAACTAGACTTCTAGGAGGAGTATAAAAACACACGTTCACTTGGCTTGCTCACCACATTTCAATTTGCAAAATTTAATATCATAAATCATAACCTCAGTAGTATGATTCTACAACGTAAACTAATGCTACATAAAATCCCAAGTTTGTTGACTATGCTAAATAAAAATGAGAAGGGGAAAACGTATAATAAAAACAATGTGGTGGGGGAATCTCGAGACCTAGCCAGCAGGGGCGAGTTGGAATAGCTTCTCTGCTTGGTCAGGGAAGAAGGTAATAAACAAATATGCACCTGCACACTCATACAAAGGCAAATAAAAATCATCACAAGCATCAAGCATCAAGAAACCATATCAAACGAAGCTGATTGAAAAACTTACAAATAAGAACAGTTCCCAAAACAGCTGAGATTTTCCCTTGGATCGTCACCAAACCAGCTTTTCCAGCATTCTCCAACTCCGTGGAACCGACAGTATCAAATGTTCCTACAAAAGCCAAAGCCTTTTCACTCTATTTAAACCAACGCATGAACTGGATTCTGAAATATGATTCAGTGAATTACTAAACCTGGCTTCACAGTTTGAAGGCCTGATGTAATGCATGCTATATTTGAGAAACCAGATTGCTCTAATTTATTTGCTGCCGCAGCAGATCTTCACACCAAAGAGGAAACAAGACCCTCAAATGTTAGTGAGAACAATAAATCTGAACGCGCATAGCAAGCAGATGGCATAAACTAACCTCAATCCCTCCTGGCATACAACCAAGACTTTACTTTCTGGGGAAAGCTGACTCTTAACTGATTGCACAAACTCACTGTTTAATTTAGTGAATGGCAACCCAAAGAACAACCCCGAAAAGTTATTGTGCAAGGTTCTTTTTATAATAGTACCTGCAGAGTGCAGAAAAAGGTGAAGATAGATAATTAAACAGAAAAAGTTATTGTGAAGATAGAGTGACAAAAGGGAAATGTATGAACGTTTTCAAGAGGGATTTCCATACCAAGATCGTTGTCTTTATTTTCAACAAAAAGAGGGACGTGGTAGCATGATTTTATGTGAGCTCGATCGAACTGGGTTTTATCCCTCACATCCAGAATCGTGTATCCTTCGACTGCTATAAGTTCTTTTGCTTCTTCAGCATTTACATACTTCACTTCAGCTTTTATTGTCAAGCTTCTCCTTACAGGAAGTTTCCCTGGCATGGTCCTTGCATTGTGAGATTTTAATACCAACGAAGATGTCCCTATGTTGCTGAAAACACAACCTCGATCCCTTACCATGTGTACACAAAGATTCAAATATTATTTGAAAATTTTCCTTCATTGATTTCGTGAATAAAATTTAGTTTAAAATCTATCTTTCAGGATAAAAGGCGAGAATCAGTGAAAACAGCTAGATGGAGTCGCATGTATAATGTATTGATACTGTCCCGTAAGATTTTTTTCCCATTTCCGAAAATAAGGGAAGTAATTTAAAGAATTCAGCTGCTAAGTAGTTCTCAGCCAAAAGACGAGCCTTGCTATGATAGCAAATTAGGCTAAAAATAAACATGAATTACCTGGAGGAAGAAAGGCTGTAGTAAAAACCAATTCCTGCCATTGTAAGATTTCTTCGTAATCTCTGTGTCTTGCTCTGCTTACTGTATTCAGGTCATCTCCATTTCTTCATCTCTTTCTGGGCTATCACCAAAGCAATACAAGACCCTACCCATTAGTTCTAGTAAAGTGGGTCCAGTAATTTAGGAGAAGCAATGATCTTCTGCCGCGTGGCAACCAACTCACACAGGATAACTTGATTTTTCGCCTCTTCGGCTACCCGCTAACGCTGTTACCCCTAAAAATATTTGGGAGAAATGAATTTGAGATTTAAAATTAGTTTTGAGACGGAAACAGAAAAGAAAAGAAAAGGCTCAAGTGATTGTAATTTGTCAAAAGTGGATCTATTTTTTCTACAAAAATATATCTAATTAAAGCACACATATAAAGTATATATAACCAAATTATTCACCAAAAAAGGTTGATCGAATTAAACTGAACAAACTTTAATTAATTAATTTTTTTTTTCACAAGGAAGTTTTTCAAATAGGTAAGGCTATCCAAATGAAATGTCCATTCTTTTTCTCCCTTGCATCACTTTTTATAGAACGAAAGCTCCCGTCAATAAATGACCTCACTGGAAAATGTCATGTTAAAAAAATACACGAGAAATTTTATAGTAAATTAATATAATTGATCATCTATATTCTTCAACGTAACTACATCACATTGTGTTGTTACTTTTTCCCCCATTTTTACTTTTTTGTTCGACAAAGCATTTACCTATTCGTGAATGATGAGTGAAGTTAACGATGCTCTCCGCTCGTAATCGCACCTTGTGCATGCACGTATTCTTTTCAAGTGAATCTACGCTTCATATAAACCTGCTCCATTCGTTATTATTTATAAGATTTTATTAATTCTTTTAAAAAAATCTTAAAGAAATTAATTACATTACTTTAAAATATTAAAATTTGTCATTTTTTTCTTCAAATTACTACTATATAATGTAATAAAACACAACATGTGATATTAACGACAAATTTTAATATTTTAAAATAATATAATTATCTTTCTTAAGATTCTCTAAAAAAGTCAGCGATATCTTATAAATAGGAAGAGAAAAGTATATTATTATGTTTTTTTTATGCAAAGCTACTCTCTCCAATTTTAAATATAAGATTTAATATACTTTAAAAAAATAACTAAATAAATTACATAATTATATCAGATGTAGTGTATTATTATATTACATATCAATTTATATATTAGACAAAATAATTCAAAAAAAAAATTTAAATGCTTTAAAAAAGTTAAATTAATTTGGAAAAATGGCAATAAGGTCTCAAGGACCAAACATATTCACTAAAAAGTCTCAACAATTTTTTTCCTTACCAAGAGATCCAAAGGTCCTAATGGGTTAATTAACAACTTAATAGGTCTAATTTACAACTTTGACGACTTGTCAAAACTCATTGTTAAGGTTGTCAATTAAACCTATTAAGTTGTTAATTGAGCCTACTAAGATGTTACAACGCCCCGGTACACTTTGTTTTAAAATGTTCTTATGAAGTTATCAAAACTTGTTGTCAAAGTTATAAATTGGTTCTACTAAGTTGTTAATTGAGCCGCTTGGGACATTGAGACCTTTTGATAAAAAATAAAATTGGTGGAACTTTTTAGTAAATATATTTGATCCTTAGGACCTTATTGCCATTTTTCCAAAGGTTAAAGTATTTAAATAGCCATCAACTATTATTAAAAGTACAACAATAACTATAAACTATTTTTTGGAGCAAAAGTAACCATGAAGTTTTAAAAAAGGTGCAAAACCGTTAAATTACTGTAGTGCCATTAATTTTTTATAAGGATTTTCTACAGTAAATTAACAGTTTGCTATAGTAACTTGATGGTTTTGCACCATTTTTAAAAGTTCATGGTTACTTTTGCTTTAAAAAATATTTCATGGTTATTTTTGCACTTTTGAAAAAAGTTGATGGCTATTTAAGCACCTTAACCATTTTTCCAATTAATTTTTTAAGATTTTCTAAAAAAATCAATTGGGTCTTATATTTAAGACTAAAGGTAGTACTGTATATTATTATTAGTTAAGATTAAGAAAAATAGTAGTATATGGTATAAAAAGAAATAGTAGTATATGGAGTGGAGGCAGAAAATTTGAATCAGAAATAATAACATTTGATGTCATTGATACCAAATTGTAAATGAGCGCTACAACATTGAGCTCTGTCCCAAGCTCCCCCAGGCATGTAGAAATCATTATTACAACGATGAGCATAAACTATCAGGTAATTTAGGATGAAAATTGACAGCAAATTATTGAAAAGATCAGATTCGGCAACAACATAAAGAAAGACAGCCGAGTGAGAAATTCCAGTCAGAAACAAATTTTCGGTTCAACAAAGAGCAATAAAAATTCTCATACCAACATGAGGGAGTATTTATGAATCAGCACTAGTTCTCTTCTTGGTGGTGTAGGGATAGTACTCCTTCCCATTGTCGATTCTTGTCGTTTGACCACCGATATCGATAATTGAAGAAGTTACTGCTAATGCAGTTCCAGCAGAAATTGCAGTTGAGATGCTCCTTCCTACACCAGAAAGGACAGCACATCATCAATACATTACATAAACCTGGTTCAACAAAATGGAGTTGCTGCACATTTCACTCATAATTTGATGACACTGGATCACTAATCCACACAACGAAAATTACAAACCAGCGACCTGATTAACTGCAACATTTCCATTCCCCTTAAAGGAAGTTACAAATCAACACATTGTAGACAAAAGGCCAGGAAGCAAAATCAAGTTTCAAACTAGACACAGCTTGAGGAATGATAAATATTGTTTATAAGTCATAACTGTGAATAGTTCAGTTTACCAAAGATTTTAGGGATAAGATCCATTTCTGCCCTGAAAGTAACCATTGAGAAGTGCTGGGTGTCCGGAAGTTTTTTTAGGAGCAATTTTGCCCCGGAAGTAACCAAACAGGAGTAATTTTACCCTACCATTAACTTTAACCAAATTTGACCATTATCTTTAACCAAACTTGATCAATATGTAACATCTAAATATTTTTAATTCCCTAAATGAAGGATTTAGGATGAGTAAATAGCCATAATAAGATATAAACGGGCCTCGTTATTCTAGATTGGGATTGAGAAAAATTAATATGATATTTTAGATAATTTTTAAAATTATCTGGAGCCCAAGATCAGGTACAGAGAAAGCAATAAAAATTGCTGAAATCAATTATCATTTAATTCTAGCATGTACTCCCTTTAATGACCACATTATGGTAGAAAAAAATTGGAGAAATGTGGTTAAAAATATCAGGATGTTACATACTGGTCCAACATATTGGTCCAGTTTGGTTAAAGATATCAGTCAAATTTGGTCAAAGTTTTGCTCAAAAAAAAAAATGATTAAAGTTAACGGCAGGGCAAAATTGCTCTAGTTTGGTTACTTCTGGGGCAAAATTGCTTCTAAAAAAACTTCCGGACACCCAACACTTTTCAGTAGTTACTTTCAGGGCAAAAATAGACCTTATCCCTAGATTTTATCATATTCATGGATCAGATACTGTGCGGTGCTCAGCAAGAGCAGCTACTCATGGGCACTTCATATATTAAGCAGACAGTCAGCACATCAGACATTTGAAACGTGCTGCTATATAACCTAATGAAATTAAAAGCGTCGATAGAGCCTAGAGGTCCTTGCCTCATGATGATTCAGGCAAGGCGCCAACTTTTATGCCTCTTTGGCGTGGCCCCTCATTTCAACCACTTTTTAAACAATGCATTAAAGAAACCTAACCATGAAGTTCTGAATTTATTTTAAGCCCATCCATTTCCATTTACTTATATTTGGTTTCACCTCTGTTCAGTCAAATTCAATGTCACGTGTTAACCTAAAAGACCCATCATGCTGAGTGAAAAAGAAAGCAATACAAAACAAGATAGGATAACATTTAAGAAATGATTCCCACAAACATCTCAAAAAACCAAACAGAACATTTAGAAATAAACAAGAAACCAGCACTTAAGTTACAGGGGTTGGTTCCAATTTCCAGACAATATCATATTTGAAGATACTATTTGACCAAACAAAGATGACAGTTAGTAAACAGAAAAAATGTCTCACAAGTGAACAATTTAAGCAAAATGTCCCAACAGAAAAATTGTAAATTATAATACGCATATTATATGTATAAAATGAGAGAGAGATAATCTAGAATAAAATGGATCAATTCCTTCTAACCAGCAAAGGGAAAAAACTTGTCAGTTTTACCTTTTCCGTTTATATTCTTCAATCATACAATGCTTCACCAAAATCATGTTTAAAGATCAGAGAATGAATTGAGGGAAAGTAATCAAAGCACACATTTAAATTTAGGGAACAATTATCAGCAACAATAATTTCAGCTGATTCCAAGCAAAAAGATTTAGAATGTTAACTTCTTATGCTTCCATATTTTCTCAAAGGAAAGAACTACCTTTGTAACCCAAAATAGTTGCCCCAGCCGCAAAGCCACCAACAGCCCCATTCACAAAGTCTCTCTTCATCCTATATTTTTGCACTAATTGCTCAACACCAATGTAAACTCCTCCAATTGCAGCAAAAGTCATCCCATAGTTTCCCATCATCTTTAAAGTTCTTAAAAGGCCAGGAAGAGCAACATTTCTCTCCACACGGGGAACATCATACCAGGTCGCAACTATTGTCCCCCAGATAGTGCCAGCAACCAAACCAGTCGTTGCCCCTTTGACAGTTTTCATTGTTGGTGAATCCTCATCTTCCAAGTACCTAAGTTCAGAAGGGTCCATGACTTCCTCTGCACAACAGTGAAAGCTGCAAAAGACAAAACAAAAGTTAAGTCTTGGATGACACTCAAACTGTCAGAGAGGAATGTAATTATGGCAAAATACTGTGTCTGCACGGGCATAAGCATACGAATAGCATAGGGAAAACACACATGACTTATGCCTACATCATATTGGTGTGAATTCATGAGAGAGAAAGCATAAACTTTCAACATTACAATGTGCACGTTTCTAAACGTTCATAATTCTTATGAAATTTAATATTCTATAGTAAGCCTTAATGACCATACATTTCTACAATACTTGCATTGAACGTTTTATATTGGAGAAACGAGCAGGAAGACATAGATTAAAAAAACAATAATGCATCGCATCAGCTGCTGCCAGGAACAATAATGTTATTATCCGGCTACCAACGTCGATTAAGATTAAAATTTACAATATATTCATGCCTATATTTGAAACCAGAAGGAAACAAAGAACCCAAATCATTTCAACCCGCGCAAATTCTTGAATGGCGGTGGGAACTAGTAACAACGACACCAAACAGGAAAAAACTTCCCGCCCCAGCCGCCCCCGGGGGGCACAATGCCAAAATGGATAAACACGCAGATTATGACGACAGTGAGGGTTCAGAACATAGTCCAATAGTCAAACATTCAGATTGAGAGTCAAGACTCAAACGATTATTACATAAAAAATGAGATTTAAAACCCTAAGCAAATGAACAAATGCATAGACATGATAAGAGTGGATTCTCGAAAGGAGACTTTTCCGGAGTTGCAAAGTCTTAAAGGAAATGATAGTAATAACAATACAAAATTGACAGACCAAGAAAATGCAGGAGTACCAGTAGAGACAAGGTCGAAGAGCTAACTGGAAGGCGATCACGATCAGTGAAGCCTGAGGAACTTTGCAGATTTGACCCCCGTGCCCTTCACCCTTCCGGAGCCATGGCACTCTAGTATCACGTGTTACTCACGTGTTCAGATTATCCATATATTACCTTTTTTTTTAAAGAAAATGTCCATTTCTACTTTGAAAGTTTTGCCTTAAAAGTACTAGACACCTTAAAGGTATTTTTAGAGTGAATTTGCTCAAAAAGTTTCCATATCATAGCATATTCGCCCTCAGCTTATGGAAAGCACAACGGACATTGGCCATGCCAGAACAAACTCCACGTAGGAACAAACGTTGGCCACGTTTTATAAAGATGAAACATAATAATATAGGGCATTTTAAAGGGTGCAATTTGTCTTCAAGAGGGAGTGGCTGAAGCTTTGCTGCAAAAAATGAGAAAGAAGATTGTCCATTTGCAAAACCAGAGGTCTGTTACATAGAGAAGAGAACAAATGGGTGAGTCGACAACATGTTCCACGACCGGTAGTAGGCGGAGGGTGACACGGTTGGAGATCCAGAGCTACAATACGATGGACCCTTGAGGATTTGTCATTGTGGAATTGTGGCTCCTTTGTGTACATCATGGACAGAGCAAAATCCGGGAAAAAGATTCTTTGGGTGTCAAAAATATCAACAAGTATGTAAGTGATTATTTAATTTATTGAAATTTGTGTGTTTAATGGTGGTGGTGGTCATATCTGAATTATGTGGAATAATTCGGTTGTGGATGTGGGTTCTTTCGATGGCATGATGATGAAATGCGTGAGAGGTCAACTAAGGTGATAAATGAGCTACTTGGCCATGTGGATAGATTATATGATGAGAACCTAATGCAAAGGAGAGGTGTTGATGATAAAGAAGTTGAATCAAAATTGTCAGACATGTGTTTGGCTATGGAGAAGCTTGATGGCAAATTGAGACTAGCAATTTGTGCATTGGTTTTGACTTGGGTGATGATTGTTGTATTCATTTTGTTAGTTGGTTTTTAAGGTGGGGTTGGGCATAATGTGGAAGGCATTTTGTAAAGTGAGTGTTTGTTTATGAGATATGTATGAGTTATGATATTAGTTTCAGTAACAATTCCTTACTGTATGATTTATTTATGTAAGACTAAGGATCATTGCTCCAATTATGTTGTTGGAAAAGGATTCCAAACAGTTGCCACTTTATATGCCAACAACATGCCTCTGATTTATATGACAAATTTGTGGAGAAGAATATGAGTTTTACTTTTTTGGGACAAAACTTTATTAGATTATATATTTTATGTATTGATGATAACAAAATATTTCTAATAATCATAAGATTTTTTATGAGGAAAATGTTAGATCCTATATTTTATGTTTTGATGATAACAAGAGAATATTCTTCTAATAATCATAAGTATGCTTTTAAGGGTAAGAAATTAAAGTTGTTATAAAAAAATTAATTAAAAATTTCTCTCTAAGGAAAAATGGAAGGAAATGGGAGAAGAAAAAGAAAAGGGAAGAAGTTATCATAAAATAATGATTAAAAAATAAAAAAATTAGTAGTTAAAAAAAAACATTACAACAGCAAGTGACTTGCTGTAGTAAGGCAAGAGCTCGCTTGTAATCTTTTAAAAAAAACATTATAACAACAAGTCACTCGCTGTTGTATATGTTTTGTTTAGCGAATGACTCGATGACCAAAAGAATTTTAAAAAAAAGGATGACTCAAGCTAATTAATTAGCTCAAGTCCCTTTCTTATTTTTTTTCCTTAATTTTTTTCTCTCACCTAATAGCTCAAGCTATCGACTTAGATTCTTTTGAAAATTTATTAATTCTCTTCATTTAACACTCCTTTTCACATTATAATTATTTCTCTAATCTTTCAAAGCTTTATACTCTTATATTCAGTGTTATATTCAGATTAAAATCTTTACTTGTG
>JBAGKO010000010.1:9318432-9340373 GCA_037177275.1 Acacia concinna
GCCATTTAACCTTAACCCTACATTAATGAATCAAAATCAACATTACACAAGCAGACAAAGGGTGACTTCGACATTACATGATAGCAATGCATAAAGAAATCTAAAGCTCCTGTCTCTTTATACTTTACATGTAAGTAAAAGATTCCACACCTGAAATGTCAAGGACGAATCTCTGCTGTCGGCTCAGAAAGCACATGCGACCCACTATTGTATCGATCTCCAATTGCTTGCCCTAATCTTTTGTTGCCTCTTAAGTACAAAAGGCTCCACCCTAAATTTTCCTCGCCCTCACCCCTCAGGTCCGAAATGCTTTGCCCATGAAGATGATATTTGTTGTTTGTTTGCTTCTGAAAGTCTTTTAGTCACTAGGCAATTGTTTTTTCAAAAAAAGCCTTCTAGCCACATAAGTTTTCTATCTCTATGTGTATGCCAGCTTGCCATCAAGCACATTCATTTTGATGCCACAGTGTCACTTAACGATCACCGTTGTGCTTTCCGTAAGCTGAGGGTGAATATGCTATGATATGGAAACTTCCTGAGCAAATTCGCTCCAAAAAAAAACTTCCGAGGGCAAATATGGACCATTTCCGTTTTTTTTGGATATTTGTCCCAATTTCCAACTAGTTAAATGCCAGTTTGGCTTCTCTTCTTGGCCAAGCACCTCCTTGGCTGAGAGAGAGAGACGCATCCTATATGGGATGTGTCTCTCTCTCTCTCTCTCAGCCAAGGAGGTGCTTGGCCAAGGAGAGAAGCTAATGAGGTGCTTGACTAAGGAGAGAAGCCAAGCATGCTAAATGCATTTCGATTTGGTTCTGGTGATTAATTTTTGTTAGCCGAAGCTTTTTAATTGCATTTATTTTGCCAACAATTTCTAATTGCATTTCACTTATCCCAATTAGTTGATTGTTTCTAACTGAAATGAAATTATTATTTTCATATATACAGGAAACAATTCTATAGTACTTCCTCTGATCCTAAGTATAAAAGTTCGTTAGCTTTTTTAAAGAATTTTAGAAAAATCCTACGAAAGTTAATTATATAATATATTATATTTTATTACATTATATATTACTTTATAAATTAAATAACATAATTTAAAGAAAAATGATAAATTTTAACGTTTTAAGATAATGTAATAAGTTTTCTTAAGATTTTTTTAAAATTTTTTTTAAAAAATAATTAACTGCGCTTATAATTATAAGGGGCGGAGTAGTAATTAATAGGAATAAATTATTAATTAACGTTGGAAACGGCGTTTAAGTCCCTCCGGAAATGGAAAACAGAACTACAGAAGTATGGCAAACCGGGGGACCAAATGTAGTACGTTTACTTGTAGAATCCGGTGCTGTTAGAGGCTTCAGCGCGGTCGCACTGAAAGTGAATAACGCACGCCCAGCGAATCATCGGTCTCTTCATCGTTAATTTCCCTGAAAATGCAGACTTCCGATGACGTTCGCAACCTCCCTATTGACATTACATTTTCTCGTCTTCTAGGTAGTGGATTCATCCTTAACTTTTTACCCCTCTTCAACTCAATCTTACTGTCTGATTTTCTCTTCATTGGGTTCGCTGGTTTGACTAGACCTGAACTAATTTTCAATTTGGTCGCACTGCAGAGTGGTTGGTTGATCGGAAGAGAATACCTGCGGATTGGCACAAGCGACTGGCGGCAATAAGAGCCCGCATATCAAAGGAATTATCATTGCTCCCCAGGGATACTGATCCCTATTTTCAAACCCTAGACCCTGAAGGTTTGTGTATTTGGGGTGATGGGCACGATGAAAATTGTGATTAGTTTATTGAAAATTGGTATTTTATGTTTTTATTTTGCGCATAGATGAGTTGGCTGTTTTTCTCGTGTTCCAATTGTGTTCGCTTGTATCATAACAAGAAAGTAAATGAAAGCACAACATAGTGCTACTTCAAAGTTCAAAGCCTGTGGCTCAGGCTTGGCATCTTTAGTGCTCCCTAGCTCCGTCATATCATGCCATGAAGCTGAAATTTATAACTCTTCTATAATCAAGCGGTTTTCTATTTTCAGGGATTGGTTATTTGGAGGCCAGACAGATATATGATATTCTCTTAAAGTCTACTTCTGAAAGCCGAAATATTTTTGGTCGGTTATCTGGTGCTGCTGTAAGATAGTTCTCTCTTTTTCATCCCCTCCCCTCACTCTCTAAGATTAACTCCTCAGGCCCCAGCAAGTCCCGAGATTATTGTTTTCATGCTAAGTTTGTACCTTATAATATATTACTCGGGCAGGGTGCATGGGAAGCAATTGTGCGTTCTTATGAGAAGGACAACGTTTTCCTAGGTGAGGCTGCACAGATTATGGTTCAAAATGTGAACTATGAAATGTAAGCATGAAAAGATAAAACTTTAAATGAATATCATATTTCTTAACTATTTTCATTTTTTTAACTGAGTATTTGTTTTCAAATATGAAGTCCTTATCAGAGAAAACAAGTGCAAAAGATTCAACAACAGCTAGCAGAACTAGACCGCAAAGAAGCTGATATAAAAAGAAGTGCAGCTATTTCGGCAGCCAAATATGCTGAAGGTTGTCAAGAGCTGGGCTTACAGGTCACCATCATGATGTCCTCTAGTGAGGGTGAATTCAATTTATTTTTTGTTACTAGGAGGTAATATTAGTTAGATATATTACAGGGAAAAAATGTTAGATCAGAACTTTTGGAGACAGCAAAATCACTCCCAGGCACATTTAGCAGAATTTTGGAAGTTATTAATAGCGATAACATATCCCAGGCAGTGGAGTATTATTCCAGTTTTGTCAGAGATGCTCACACTGAAAAAGATGTAAGGCAAAATAGGCAATTTTTAATATCTGATTCATATGCTTTTTTGACGATGATGTTATTGTAGGGATATCTTCAGGATTCTTATATTTCATTTTATGCTCTAACTTGAATCATTAACATGATTGTAGAAATCTTCAGGAACTGTTCTACAGAACTTGAGGAATCTGCGAGAACATCCCCCATCCTTAAATGTTTCTGTTGGCTCTGAGATTCTTGGTGCTGACTCGAGTGAAAATGATGTAAATATTGTGAAAAGTAATACAGAAGCTGCTGCCCCTGATATTGACTGGGACATCTCTGTGGAGAGTTCACAAATTGATTGGAACATTGGAACTGTGGAAGAAGCAGATGATGCGGGTAATGGTTTGGGTCCTTATGAGATCATTAATGCCAGTGATATTGTACAGACTTCACCAACTGATGCAGCAGGTTCCGATCTGACAACATCAAATAAAGAACATGGCTTGGATCTGGATATATCTTGGGATATTAGTGTTGAGACTCCTCAAGTTGATGTGATTGATGATGTTAGTGCCTCAAACGTGCCATCAGATGATCATACTCCATTTCCGGACAGCTCAATTAATCTGGCTAAGAACGAGGAAGATAGGAGCCAGCTCCTAGACACGGAGTACAGGAATAAGATTCTTGATGATCTATATGAGGTATAAATTATTTAAGCACACTTGATTAATGCTGTTTCAATTACTACTATCTCTACTATCCCTTTGTTATATCAATTTTCTGATTTTGTGCACCTCTAGCACAATTCTTATCGGTTTTGCTTGTTTTCTTTTACCCTCTTTTTCCTTGCAAACAGTCATCCAGCACATGATGGGCTTGTTAGTTTCATATTGTTATTTTATACCCAGATTAAATATTAAGAATTTTTAATGGTATTATATAACATCAGTTGAAAGCATTTTTAGCACAACGGTTGGCTGAGTTGAGGAATGAGGAAACTTTGTCCCTGCAACATCTAGTCCAGGCAGTTGCTCCATTTGTCCTGCAACAGTATACTCCTGATGCCATAGAAACAATGCAATCTGACGTTCACCTAGCAATTTCATTGCTGACAAATAGGAAGACCAGGGATTTGATTTTGATTCTCAACTCCAAAAGGTTGTATTTCATATTCTAAACCTAGTATGATTCTCATTTTTATTTATCCTTTATTTACATTCAATTACTTTTTGTAGATTATGGCTATAACTTTTAAAGACTAGCCTTTTTTGTCATATCTTTTCACATATTTTTCTTTGATTTGTTTGTGAATTTTCGCATGTGAAAGGCTTATTCATGGAGCTGATTCCTGATTGTATCAAATTTTTAGCACTGAATAGAGCTGAAATATGATCCTCTTAAAAGAGAAGCTAATTTAAAAAGTTAAAATCTACGGAGTTGGTGGTTTAAACTTGAAAAGAACAAATTATTGAAGTGATTACTATTTTGAAAAATGGTACAAACTGGTTTTATGTCAAACTGTAGGTGAATAGGACATGTCTAGTAAGTTTTTATTTATCTTCAATAGAACTGAATTAAGATAAACTGGTATAATCTTCCACTATTGATCAACTTGCTAAGTCTGCAGATGATGTTCTATTGTTTTGTTCATGTAGATTCTGGTTTTATCCAGTTTACTGGCTCTTTTTAAGATGAGAGTCACTAGTGAATTCAACCTTCAAAGTGCCAGATCAAGTGCTTAACCTGCTTTTGGTGTTTGTGTTTTGTGCTGGAATTCAGATTCTTAGAAAGATTAGTCAACTCATTGGTGGAAAAGAAGCATCATGAAATGAAGTTGAAAGAGGGGTTGAAGGACCAGGCGATCAAACGGATGGAGTTGCAGAATTCTTTGTCCTCTTTGTGGCCAAAACAAGTGAGTTCATTGTCACGTGCTTGATCTTTCTTTGATATCAAGATATCATGAGGAAGTCACACACTATAGAAACGAAATTGATCAATCGATTTAAGCCTTTCGCCTGTATTATCTAGCATTAGATACGATACCTATTGTAATATTAGGAAGCCATCTTTCTATGGAAAGTTTTTTGTTTTTGAAGCTTCAAGGTTTTAAAAGGGAGAATTTCATTTGAGGATCAAATAAGCAAATTATTTTCAGTCAAACCCCAAAATATTCTGAAATTTCAGTCAAAATTCAAGAACCAAAATAAAAATAAGTTTTTCAAGTGAAAAGACAATTATACCCTTTATCTCATGAAAAAGTAAAATCCTCCTATGAACAAGTATGCAATTCTTAGTGAAAAAGTGTGCAATTTTGACAATTTAAAATAAATTAATGTGTTGTTTATAGGAGGATTATATTTGTTCACGAAGAGTTGCACACTTGTTCATAGAAGGATTTCATTTATTCATGAGATAAAAGGCATTATTGTCTTTTTATCTAATTTTTTTTTTTACTTTGGTCCTTAGATTTTGACTGAAATTTCATAATGTATTGGGGTTTGACTGAAATTAATTTGCTTATTTGGTCCTCAAATGAAATTCTCCCTTTTAAAAATGTGTATTGATTTTTCCAAAATACCTCCATTTTAATTATTTACTTTGGAAACTACCTCTGGATTGCACACATTAATATGTGAAATCAATAGGAGCAACTTAGCGAAAAAATAATAAATAAAGGACACAAAGGAGATTGGTTTCTTACATTTAAGACCAAAATAAACTCTTCAGTCTTCAACTAGCACCCTATATTTAGGATGAGAGGGAAGAATTTTTTCCAACTCCACAACCATTGAAAAAAGGTGCAGCTAATTGTTGATTGCACGCTTCATAATAAATGATAAATAGATAAAAAGGATTTAATTTCTGTGTGGAATGCAGGATGGAGCTCTGGCAAAGACCAAGGAGCTGAAAAAACTGTGTGAGGATACACTTTCATCCATTTTTGACGGAAGACCTGTAAATATAATTGGAGAGATTAACGCTCTGCTGTCTGCGGGCCTTGGAGCATGAAGATAGCTTTTCTTCGATTATCAAGAAATTTGCCGAAGTAGGAGACGGTTTATTGGGTAAAACATTTCATTCCTGCTTCTAGTTAGCATCAAATTCAGAATCCCTTTTGGGTCTCTTAGTTTTGAATTTTGTTTTTTGTTTTTTTTTTTTTGCCACGTCTTAGTTTTGAATTATATTTGTACTCATAACCAGGATGGACACCGATGTATCGTTTAAATTTAAATCTCATATGACCTAAGCTTCTGATTTAGACCGAAGGGAAAGTGATCAATTGCTTTGATTGTCAATTATTACTTGGTGTGTGTGTTTGCAATTATATATTGTGTATATATATGCTGTCTTGCTAATTAAAAAACAGGGAACGTATTTGTTAGATGTAGGAAGCAAATAACGGTGAGAGTTTCCAACACCAGGCGCAGTATTATTATTATTCTCATTCCTACAGAAATTATTATTCCCAAAGCTGGGTATTTCACAGGGTGAATAAAATGAAACTTATAAAAAATTATAGAAATTATTATTCTTATTTTATAAAGTTAAAAATAAAAAATGAACTGATAAATTAATAATTATACAAGTAACTAGATTTAACTCCGCATGGGGACAAAAAATATTGATGATTAAATACCTATAATAAATGTAAGGTTTTGTGGAATACTGTCAATCGCTTCTATTTGCAATTCAATAGATATCAGCCAATTGATTGAATATTTTCTCTTGCATGTTGTATGTCCTTGTTTTAAAGATTGAAAAGAAAAACAAAGCAGAAATACTTCTGGCATAGTACGTTTAAGGGGGGTAGTGGTATTTTACACAATTGGAATACGCAGATATAAATCGTCCAGAAACGTGGTTCTAATTCTGAGGACGATCACGCTCAAGCTGAAGCTATACAAACAGAATCTGCTACGTCAACAATTTGTATCTGAGAAGAATTTACACCTTAGATAAAGGCATTTGAGTGCTTTGGCAATGCATGGATCAGGCGGATACGTAGCTAAAAGCGGGGGAACTCGGAAAGCGAGTGTTGGTTGAATGGAAAGACTTGTCAAGTGGATCCAATTCTGTAATTTTTCCAGTGGTGCCGGTGGGTCTATCTATGTTAAGCTTTTGTGAACAGACTGTGAGAGAGTCAACCACCGCCGACATTGTTGGTCGGAATTCCTTCACGGGCTGTATGCAGAGGGAGACGATATCGGCATAACGAGAGAGGACTTTGGTTGAAACAGTCCCTTGAATTCCTGGATCCACCATCTGATCCAAGTTCCCATTATCATGAAGCCTCGATGATGCCCATCTTCCCAGGTATTGTTCCTCCCTTGGCCTCGAACTATGTTCAGATACAACACACGTCCATCATTCGTCCATTCAAAAGAGAGATATCATTATTACCCACAATCCAAAAACAAAAAACAAAAAAAAAAACAACGGAGCGTACTCGTCGTAAGGTTTCCTTCCCGTTAATAATTCCAGAAGCAACATCCCAAAGGCATAAACGTCATTCTTTGGGTTGCTAAGTCCTGTTTGGCCGTGGTCTGATGCAATGTAGCCTGCGGCTCCAGCCGCAAGTTCAGAACCCTATTTCCAACAGTCACCATAGCAGTCAATAATACAAATAGTAGTCAGTGGTCTGTCTTTTTGGTGTATTTCTGGTTCATTTTGCCACACAATCATTTTGAAAACTTGGTATACAACTTTAATGATACAAACATGAGGAAATGTAATTCTTGTCAACACGAGGAGGCTGTTTGGAGCAGCGACTTACTTTGATGACTTTGTAGCTCATTAAAGGTCTCAAAATAGTTAGGCCACAGTCACACACACGGGGCATCATATTTTCGTCCAGAAGGATATTGGCAGCCTTCAAGTTGCCGTGGGCTACAGGAGGGGAGAACGTCGAGTGCAAATAACTGAAAGAAAGCGTTTGCGTATACACACACATATATATAGCCAGGATTAAACACACTAATAAATAAATGGCTGGAAAATCACAAAATTAGGATATGGTGGCAAAATTGGAGAACTCACTTCAGAGCCTGAGAAACACCAAGGCAAATACGGAGACGGAGGGCCCAAGATAAAGGCATGTATGCGTCATTGTGAAGAGCATCGTACAGAGTTAAGTTTCTAACATAATCGTAAACAATAAGACGCTGTCCGTGCTCCATACAATAACCATTAAGCGCAACGATGTTGGGGTGCCTCAGACGGGAAGCGATGGAAATGGCATCCAAAAATGTTTCCTCTTCGTGCAAAGACAGGCCCGTCATGTTGATATTCTTCACAGCCAAAGTCTATAAAAGGAGAAGCATCAATGTATAAAGAATGAAGCAGCAATAGCAAATTTTCTTCTTTGAAAGAAAGATTAACATCATACTCGGCCGTTTGGAAACACAGCTCTGTAAACAGAACCCAAAGATCCCTGTCCCAGAAAATTGTCTTCACTGAAGCTGCCTGTAGCTAACTGAAGCTCTGCCACTGAGTAAACTTTTGTCCTTCCGGAGAATCTGCGTCTTCTGGAAAAACTTCTTCTTGGCGCGTCCTCTGTTCTGTAATGGGGCAGGGGAGGCAATCGCCTTGGAGCCAACAGGGATGCAGAATTAAATGACGGGACTCCTGGGCTTTCTTTTATAGGAGAGTTTTCTATCAACAGAAAGAAAGAAAGGGTTAGCATAAAAAAAGATGATGAAAGATGGACAGACATTACTGATGCACTCTGTCACTGCACCGAAAAGCTCTAGTCGCTTCATTCATTGTCCACGAAACAGTATAGGCCTAGCGAAGTTGTTCTTCGAAATGCTAAAAGCTAAAATGTAATAGCTGACCATTGTTACGTATGGAGGATTCAGTCGTACATGCATTTCTCAAATATTACCTATGGTTAAAATAATTGCGTCCGATTGCAATGAACTGTTGCTGCTTTCGAAGCTTTGGAGCCTCTTTTTACTCAATCGTTTCGTACGAATTGCAATGAAGAGCGCCACACCTGTAACTATTAACGTTCCCCCACCAACCATGAAAGCTACTTCTCCGGCACTCACAAGTTTCTTCTTGTGCGCACTTACTTTGCGAGAGGAATGGTTCTCGATGGCATTTGCCTGGGTCATGGGCGGACGACTAATGTTGTATAAAACTGGTGTTCTATCCAAAGGAAAATCCCATGGAGGAGAATTGCCTTCTGCAAGGAATTTATTACCTCCGATCCTATTTGGGATTAAAAGAGGATAGTTATTCAACGCAGTATGAGTAACTATTCAACGTAATAACTGAAATGCAGAAGCAGAAGGCAAAGAATTTCCATGCTCAAGCTCAACTAAGAAGTTGTCACTAACCATAGATTTGGTATGAACTGAAAATGCCAGGGAATAATGCCGCTGAATAGATTACCTTGAATGTTCCTGACAACAGAGACATTTATCCAAATAATACAACAGTAAACAAAAACTTTGAAAATTGTTACAGATATGATAACTTACAAATCTGTAAGGGGGAGGTCAGCTAGATATGCGACTGATCCAGTGAAGTTGTTATTTTGCAAGAACCTGCAAGTTAGCGCGGTGCTATTAGATTAAATCATCACATTGACAATAATATAAAGTTGCGCTCACTATGATCAAGGCTTACGGCACAGTGAAGCATAAAAGGGTTGGGGAAATGAGAAAGGGAATTTACAATCTATTAAGATTTTCCAAGGAACCAAATGAACTGGGTAGATCTCCTGTGAAATCGTTGTATGAAAGGTCCCTACAGAAAGGAATTTGTCATTGGTTAGATGTCACAATTAAATGTGAACGGACGAGTAAAAACAAATATTTAAATTTCTTTTATTTTTCCAAGGCTTAATCAAGGCAAAATTTACTACAAATGGTTTTGGTCAGTTTGTCGCTTAAATTTTTTACACGTCAACATATTTTTAACCATTACAAGCAGCCGCGTTTTCCCTGTCTCCTCCCATCTTGACCATCACATGCATTTTTCAGGTAAAAGTTGCGTTATGTTATTTAGATTTATATTTATTTTAATGATCATATTTTTAATCCAAATATGTTGGTTTATGTAATCCTTCTTTACTGTTATTTCAAAAGAAGTGCGATGTCAAAAGAACTGGATGAAGAAGACATACATCTCTATGAGATTATGTAGGCCTGTAAAAACATTGCCAATGGGTCCAGATAACAAGTTGTAGCTCAGATTCCTGCAAGAGAAGACGATTGTGATAACGGTTTGTCAGATATTAGAAACAATTACTCTGGCATGCTCAATAGAGAAGGGAGAAAATAAATTAAAGTTTCCTTTGCTAAATAAAACTCAAGCAACTCACAAATGTCGTAGTCTTGTCAGCATAGGTAACGTGTGAGGAATATTTTGACTCAAATAGTTGCAAGCCATATTTCTGCAACCAAGAATCATCCGGACAACATGCTGGTGAAGGTAGAATTACGATAGTAAGCAATAGGCTAAAACAGAAGGCTGAACTTGGCTTACATATGTGTGGCATTCGGAGGTAAACTGAATGGTATTTCCCCATCTATGTTATTGGAGCTGACATCTCTGGGAAACCAGAATAAAGTAAGTGCATTTCAGATCTTCTCTATGCAAACCGGATAAAGACATACCATGTAATAACTTACAGCATCTTCAAACTTTGTAGATTATGGAGCTGGCTTCCCAGATGTCCTGTGAGATTCAATCCTTGAATTTCGCTGCATGAAACGAAGAGACAAAGCAGGGATCATGTTTATAGTTCGCTTTACGAAATATAAGAGCATCATCTACGTGGAGTTGTTGCATTACAGGTGTATAACTGAAGACCCAGAACATGCTACTCCAGTCCAAGATTCCTCACAAGGATCTTCACGATTCCAGTTCTCCAATTCCGGTGGCCGGTTCAATGTCTCATATAGATCTCTGAGAGCTGCGACTGTTTATCCAAAAGAACAAGAAATACAGTTTAATGAAGATGAAGAAAGCCATCAAACGTGTGAGCTTGCAACAATTATCTGAATTACCATCAGCCGGATCAGTAAACGGAGAACCCCGGGAAATCAAAATTGCCGAGATGACAATAAAAATGAGATGCAAATAGAGGCACGTGTGAACCATTTTCTCGATGATCAGAGTATTTGTGAAGTATACCCGTTTCTTTCCTGGAAAGAATGCCATTTGGAATCCGGAATTAGGGGAGAAAAGAGACGAACATAACAGAAAGAGCAAATTGTCTAATTTCATGTATTTCTTTCTTCAATGACACTACGGTGAAGTCTAACCATCATCGAATTTGTAATTTCCTCTCGAACCAACATACACAAAACAATAGGAAGCAGAGCCAAAACTCGTAAGTTGTTTACCTTTACCGCTGTGTTTTCAGTCTCCAAACAGAAATTTTCTGAAGCCGAAGTGAAGTTAACAAAGAATCAGAGAAACAGAGTCAAGATCGTAACGAAAGAGAAAGGAAAGAAAAGAGAAAAGAAAATCATCCAGGTTTGGGCGTTTAACTGTTTAGTTAGTCTCTGGTAAGATGGGGTCCACTCAGCTGAATTCGTTATGTTCTGGCGCGAAACAAATTACTGGGGTTTCTGGGTTCTCCCGACTAAATATATAATGGGCCTTTTTAACGAAATATAGTGTACGATGGGCTTTTATTTAACAATTAATCTAATGGGCTCAATTGGAAAACGATTGGTAAATAGGCCCACGGAGGTTTTAAAGATGTGTCTCTCCGCCTAACTGGGCTCCGGGACGTTCGCTGCCGGAGACATGAGGGAAGGTGACGAGGAGAGCAGAAACGGAGCTCAAGGGGAAGAACAAGATGAAGACTACATGGGGGATCTCTCTCAGTTTCTCCCTTCAGAAGCGTTTGGTCCTTCTGAATCGTTGTCCAGAAAGGTATTAATTTCTTTTCGGATTATGTGTCAGTTGTACTTTTTAACTTTTCCACGGTTTTTGGAGAAAATTTTATGACTCAGAGCGAGTGAAATATGAGCATATGAATTCGGTAATGCATATCTTTCTTTGTCTTTGAATATAGAAAGAAATAGAATGAAACCTGGGAATGCACAAGCCAGCTAAGTTTCGCTTCCTGGGCTGAGAAGTTGTATCATCCGTGTTATAAATTTTATATAACTTCCTTTTTCCCTCTCCCTCAACAATGTTGGAAGAACAAAATTTTACAAATTTAATTCTTCGAAGAATTTAGTCAGCTTGATTCTGAGCTACATCCCACTTTCTAGAAGTCATGGATTCCCAAAGTGATTGAGCTCCCAGACTTTTTTCCCATGGCCAGAATTATGTTTCTAAAATCATATAAACAATAATTATTTTAATTTCTCATGCCTTGGTGGTTTTAGTCCTTTGGCAACACCTCAAATTTAAAGTCATAAACAACATCTTTCTGAAATTGCACATATTTAGTGAAACATAGCCTATGGCAACATAGGATCGTATGCACAAGCTATGCTTAATAGTTAATACTCATTTTGCGTAGATTGGTCTATGATTGAAGAATCTAGCAATCATGAATTATTGATTTTTTGAGAAAAGAAAGCTCGCAACCTATGAATGAAAAATCTAGTAACCATGATTTTTTGAGAAAAGAAAGCTCACAACCTATGAAACATCTACAATTTTGAAAATGAACTGTGCCATGAGCTTAGCATCAATGTCATAGTTTGACTTGGTCGAGAGAGCTGCTAGCATCATACAAAAAAAGATAATCCCTTTCTGTGATGCAGATCTCTAACAAGAAAACCACAACAAACGACTCTTCCAAAAAGCCATTGAAAAATCTCAGCTGGCAACAACGAAGAAAACTTGAAAGACAAAAGAAGCAACAAGAAGAAGATGAGCAGACATTAGCAAAAGTGGAAGCTCCGATCCCACAATCAAACATTGGATTTAAGCTGCTCAGACAAATGGGTTATACGCCAGGCTCTGCCCTTGGAAAGGAGGGTTCAGGCAGGGCTGAACCTGTGGGAATTGATATTCGACGGTCACGAGCTGGTGTAGGACTAGATGATCCCCACAAGGAGAAGAGGAAAAGGGAGGAGATGAATATGGAGAGGAAAAAGAGAAAAGAAGAGTCACTGATGGAAGAATTTGGGTCTAGGCAAAAGTCACAGTGGCAAAGTAGGAGAATTATAAGCAATTTCAAGAAGGCAAATACTGCTCTTGACCAGTTAGAGAACAGGGAAGTTGTCCCACAGAAGAATGATGATGAGGAGGAGGGTGATGTCGATGAGGAGGATGAGGAAGAAATAACAGAAGCGGTGTGTAATGTTTTCCTTATTTTCCAAGTGCAACTTCTTTAAGTTAGTTTTGATTAATGATGTATTATTGTGTAAGAACCAAGTGTCACTTGATCAGGCTACATAGGAACATGGATAATAGTATGACGGATGCAGATTTTGTGCATAGCAATATGTTATCTATAATCTGTTCTGATTCATAAGTATGAAGGTCGTCTCACTAATACATATCAAGGCATGAAATTTATTGGGTTCAAAGTTAACTCAGATGATACATAAGGATAGATAACTTGCTGCTTTTGTTCTGTCAAATGTGACCCCTGTTGACCTTTGCCTTGCTCAAGTGATTCTAGTTGAAGTCCGTTAGATCACTAAATTGGCCACTGATTTCTATATACTAATCTGTGTATTTATTTTCATATTTATGCAGTTGGGGGGATTTTTTTGTAAACTTTTAAACTGAATGAATTGATCATTAATTTTATAAATAGAGTTAGGGTCATGACCATGTTTTATTCTTCATGTGTGTAAGGTTGAATAAGGTTTGTTGTTGTGGTGGTGGTGGTGGTGGTGGTGTGTAAGGTTGAAGAAAGGTTCAAGGCAGATTTATGGGCAGATCAGCAGAGTAATATAAGTAAATTGGATTGATTCAGAATCTGATGCTGTCCTCATTTCAGTTGCAAGCTTGAGAATTGGATTGGTCCTTTCTCTTCTAGATTATTTCTTGTTTTGTTATTCTTCCCCCTCAGTATTTGTTGTTATTTACATGCTATTTTCTTTAAAATCATAACTGATAAATTAATTTTTCACCACCCTTGGTGTCACTATTTTGATGCGAGAATGTGATATGAATGCAGGATTTACAGGATGTTCTAATGAAACTGAGGGATGAGCATCAATATTGCCTCTTTTGTGGGTGTAAGGTAAGCACACCCAAGATTTATTTTTATTATTGTTGCTGTTCAAAAATACAAGAAACATTAATAATATGAAGTTACAACTCAATTTAAAAACCCAGTCTCTAATCCTTTTATTTGATTTTTCCCCGTACATTGATCAGTATGAATCAAAGGATGCTCTTTTGGCTAACTGCCCTGGGATTAATGAAGATGACCACTAAACTGATATGTTTCGGACGCGGACAAATTCAGAATTCTTTTCCTGTTGTCTCGCAAGTCTCATTATCTGCAAATTCAAATTCCGTTGGATATGGATTAATGTGCCTCTGGGAGCGGATCATTCTTTAAAAGATGGATTAGTGTGCCTCTGGGGGCAGATCATTCTTTAAGGTCATTCCAGCCTATGAAAATCGAGATGTGCAGAGACTACCACCGAAGAATTTACGTTCCTTGTAACCACACATCATGGGACAATTTATTCAAATATTTTAGATTTCTATAGGATGACATGTACATCATGCACATCGTATTACTATTGCACATGTATTTTGAGAGCGATGTTGTATCTTGAACACCTCCAGCTGTTGTAGGGTTTCTTCTCAACCATTGCAAGGAATAAAGCCTTAAATTGCTATTGCAAAGATTCAACCAAAATTTGAATTCTGAGAGTATTTGGGGGGTGGGAGTTGATTGAGCATCTTTCGTCATGCGACGTGTATGGAGGAGTACAATTTGCTTGCATCAAAGGGAATTTGTTCATAACTGTTTGACATATCAATTACCAGGGTTTCCAGTCACAGAAAAATACATGACAGGATTCCGTCTACTGACTCCTGGAAGGGGAAAGGGTTCATCACTCAAAGGAATTTTTATAAGAATCTAGGTTCCCCAATGAAGTCTTATCCAGTAGTCATTTTTTAGAATAGAAGCTGGCAATTTGGGCATCGTTAAGCATGACATTGATGCAGCAACAGCTTTCGCATTGGGATAGTTCCATTGTAATATAATTAGTTTCTTTGTGGCGGTGCTCATTTACACTTTTTTTTTGTTCTTTTGGTACCATTTGCCCCTTGGGTGCTGGCAGCCGGGCAGCATAAGCTGTTCAATTCCCTTTGAAAATCAACCTCTGCTTTTATTAATGCAGCGATCGAATTTCATTATGAAAAAACGAAATTAAAATACAAGCTTTCCCATAAAATAATAAAAGCAGGAAGCACGGTTCAGTCTGAAAATCACAAAATGCTACTCGTCAGTTTACATACCAATGCAAGCGAAAACGAAAGATTTAGTCTGGTTTTTAGCAATAGAACTGGATTGTCTGATTTTCTTAAGTTCATCATGTAATCCCATGGATGTTTGATCGCAAAATAAAGACTAGAAATCATAGATGCCATCAAAGTGACCAGCTCATCAGAGGAGAAGACTCATAAGCTTCATGTTGCTGATCTATATATTGCCTCAGGCCCGATTGTGGCATCAAAAGCTCACCAGGAAGTTCACTATTAGACAGTGAAATCTGATCCGCCCCAAGATCAGGAACAACCCCATTATGCAAACAAATATCACGTCCAATGCCTTTGAAAGAGCTTGAGGCATTCGAAAGGTGATGAATGGGAATGGGTGGGCCATGAGAGGATGCAGCAACTGGGTTAAAGGATGGCCCTCCGAAGCATGAGTTGTTCACTCCAAGAGCTGGTGGTGTGTTTCTGAGGCCCCATGTTTGATTTGACAGAAGAGAGAGAGCACAGCTTGTGTCTGCAATTCCGGTGAAGCATTCCCCGGCAGGATTTCTGGAACCAGAGCTGTTTATTTTGCCTGCCCAACTTTGAAAGCCTGAAACTTGCTCCATTGATGCCGGTGCTGGCAACTCATTCCTCAGAGTTTGCTTATGGTCTGCAGCAAATTCCATCAGAAAACCACCGACTCTGCCTCGGTTATCTGTCAAGTGAATTCCAAATACTTAGATATGTCTCTAACCACAACAATAAGGAGCTAAAACTATTGATGCCTTCAAACAAAAATCAAGACAAATTTGAACTTCTGCACTTCACTTAAAACTCTACTATATGCACCACACCTAACACAACCCACCCGAGTTTCGTGAATAATGCGCCTTCTTATAAATCTTATTTTATATATTAATTCATTAATGTATTAACGTCTCACCAAATACGGCTGAAGGAAATCTGGCATAGGGAGAGATCAACAAGGAGCTAGGTTGGGGCTTTCGCCTACGTTCATTATGGCCAGCAAGTCGCCTGCGGCAACTTCGTTTCTCTTGATCAAATTCAGAAAGCTTATGAAATCTGGACAAGTTAGCAAAATATTAGCTTTCTGAACTAGAATACAAACTCAAAGAGAACATAGGATTTTAAAACATGTTGATGGAGCCTTTTCTTATCATACAATAGCAACAATAACAGATCTAGGAGGCAGTTTGACTACATTGTTCACCATTAATGTCCATGCAAGTGTAGATTAGAAGAAATCAGGTCCTCAACAAGCCAATGTGATCAGAATCAATAATTTCTCCATCAAAATAAAGGCATATATCCATCAATAACATCACATTAAGGAAAGTCAACTTAGCCACAGAAAATCCGGAGAAATTAAAAATCCGGGCAACAAATCGGCTAAAAATGGTAATAATTAAACTCAAGTATTATGAGATGAGCCCATCATAAACCAGAACACGCATAGCCGGGAAGATTCAGTTCCATTTGTTCACCGTTACTTTATGATGTTCAATGGTCTCAACTAGCAAACAAGAGAGTAATTTCTCTGATAAAACCCTGGTTTCGCGGTTGATTAGGCCTCAGGATTTTAACTAATAGATGGTAGTGCATACAGAGTAACCGATGATAAAGGAGACCAAAAAAAATGTACGAAAAACACCTCTCTATGTACCAAAAATATTCTGTACCTACAAAATCTATTACTAGCAACAATTAGGATATGCTTTATATGGCATACTCAGCCAGACAGGTAAACAAGATAGAAACTTGGAAAATACAAAATAAACTCAATACCATTTATGATTCTGTAGTTCCAAATACAGCAAGTCAGAAACATGAGCCACTCTCAAGATTGTAGCATTTATAGCACTGAACATACGATGATCCATATCCAAAAAAAAAAAGAAGCTTGAAGTGGCAACTTGCCCATTTTAATAACCAAGTAGTTGGAAAAGGGGAAAAGGCAGATAACATGAATCGGTAAGAAGGAAAAAGGAATGGACGAAGCGCGTGAGTAGAGGAGAAAAGAATAGAAACATTAAAGTATGAAAGAAAGAGCAAGTCGTAAAAATAAGTACAGAACCTGCTGCATTGTTGGCAAAACCTCTGTTCAAGACCAGCAACAATGACTTTAGGGGATTTAGAGTGAAAGCCACAGACTTTATGCCTGGAATAGTAAGCCTTAGCGTCACTCAGATCTACCTTACAGCCCTCAACCTGACACCTTGGAGGCTGAGCTCCTTGAACAGTACCACCCCGGCCCTTCTTCGTCCCCGCCCCAGATGCAGAGGAGCGCCTCCCGGCGGTGGATTTGGGCTGAGCTCCGACAGTGACATCCTCAAAGTAGATTTTGTGGCCAAATTGCAAGCCGTGAAGGCAGTGAGCGGAGGAGTTGGGCACAGAGGATGAACCCATTTGAGGGGGAGAGAAGAGAAAGTAGGATTGGGTTGAGCATAGAATGGAGGACAGTGGGTTACGTGGGGAAGTGGTAGGGAAAAGCAGAGAGCTGACGTTGAGCCATCATAACCCCTCTGTACTAGAAATAATAATGGATATGGAAAGCAGAGAGAGAGAGAGAGAGAGACTCTATGACAGTTGTGAGTTGTGACAAATGGCCGTATGGAGGGCTTTCTTTTACTTCCTCTATTTTAGAGAGCACTGCGTCTGGCTGCTCTGTCACTCTGTGCGTCCTTTCTTTCTTTCCCACTCGTACATCCAGCGATTCCAATTCAACCGTCGCTATCTTCCTCGTTTTTTTTAATTTGTTTGGATTTCGTAACACAACTCCTGAGAAAAAGATAGCACTACAAAATTAATGCTCTTCGTGTGGGCCCAAGAAAGGCTTAATGCTACTAGTTTAAGGAACATAAAATGTAAAAATATTTTTTTAGCCTTCAGTTTTTTGCCAACAAAGAAACACATTAATATTTTTTTTAAAATCACAGAGAGTAGATGTTGTTAATAGAAATCATCTCCCTCGGTGATGATGAAAATGTGTTTTATCCATCGAGATTATCTCCCAACTTGCCTGGCCTGGCATGAAATTACTATTCTACACACGTGCGACAAAATACGCGGAACCATGGCATTAACTATACTAGCTTACTACTGGTGAAAAAACTATACTAGCTTACTAGTACAACCTACAGTAAACGGGCAATAAACCCATAGGCAATAGCTATGTTAGCTATCACTTATTATTATATTATTTTATTGGCCAATTATGCGAATCGAATGCCAGCAAGGTTAATTCATTGGGCTTCAACTTTGGACTATCTTTTTGGGTCAAACTCAAGAATAAGGCCCGAGAATTGGCACAGACTCTCCAGTAACTCTCAGCTAAAGAATCACATAATCTCTGAAGGGTAGAGTGGTTGAAGCGAGAGAATTTCCTGCCGTGAGTAAAGGCACAACTCACGTGTTTGAAACTTGCGTTACTAACGCTTAGAGAATAGTATGTTTATAATATACATTCTTGGCAAGATTGTTACGTGTTGCTGCTAACAATAGTTGCTAATTTTAGGCTCTAAAATATGCTTACTTCCTCCATCAGTAGAGGCTCAAGATCATTTGTTGTTGCCCTACAGATTTCCAGTTATCAAATTAGCATTAGGATTGAATGTAATATCCTTACTTCAGATTTTTATTTATATGCACAGATTTGAGGAAGACCAGCAATGGGCGTTGCTGACATGAAATCTCAAGTAGATGCGTTAAGGGAAATTCTTAAAGGAAAAGCCCAAGAGAATTCTATAGACTTTGCAAAGTTTCTATAGACATACAGAAATGTAGATACTAGTACTACACAAGGCAATATGAAGCTAGAAAACTCAGAAAATCAACCCTTTAAAAGGAATAGCATGCAAAAGTTTCAACAGACAAAACGAATAGTCATAAGCCACTTAACGAAGTCTTGCAGGTATTTGAATGAAACCATTTCCATCATAAGAAATCTCCATGGAGGCCAAAAAGCCTCACTTGCAGTTCACTCCGGCCTCAGCAGCACGACGAGGCTTGTTTTTCCGCCTGCTTCCATTTTGTCGGAACCCAGCAGCAGTCTTAGTTAAATCATCAGAGCTTGACTTGGTTCTGATGCCATTCTCTTCTTTTGTGGCATCTATTTTTTCTTTGACCTGTACAGACCTCTTCCTTTTTTTCTTATTTTCTGGGGCAATCTGTGTTTTCATCTCATTGCTGGACACATTACCATTCAAGTTTTCACCATTTTCTTCAATGTTTTCAGTTATTTTCACTTCTTCGAACTCATCCTTCAATGGCTTCTGTGGCCTTCCTCTTCTCCTGTAAGCAGGAATTCTTTCCTCTTCACCACTTCCTAGTTCCTCCTGCTTAGAACTAACTGCCTGCTTCTTGCCCTTTCCTCTGCCTCTACCCATAATAAAAAATACCTTTGATAAGATCTGCTAAATATCTCAACTAGATATCTGCAAAGATGAATCAATCACGCTTAAACCACGGTTTACCTCTGACTTTACTAATACTTAGGTTGAAATTCACAAATAAAGGGAAAGAAGTAATAGAAACAATATGACAACTAAAATACCATAAAGCAACACTATTGAAACTAGTTCAGTGGTGATTCTCTGATTAATAGTCAACAATTCACAAACTTTGGGTTTGCACTTTGCATCCACTCTTTCTAGATGTCTAATCTTCACTTTGGAACATTACAAAAAGCATCTAGCAAGAACCAAAATTGGGAATGAAGAAAGAATTACTCCTCGTTTAGCATCATTCTCCTCAACAATAAATTGAACCTCATTTAGCGAATTGAATCTGATCACTAAACAGAGCAAATCCTGTTCACTTCATCTGGGCAAACATATGGAGTGACCCAAACCACCAAGATTCAATATCAATGCTCAAGATAAACAAATGAACAGTACATACTCACGAGAAATTAAGAATTTTAGATTCTCTTTAGTCTAGATATCCCGAAACGCGATTGCCACCTAATCCAAGTCCAATCTGAGTACATATTTACAACTTTTTAATCCTCTTAACAAGTATGTCTGAAGACAAACAATTTTTATCAGTGTTCTAGCTTATTCTCAGAAACCAGAGAGACAACAAGATTTATCAAAAATATAAAAAAATTTCCATGAAATGAAGACTTCGCATCTTATATGAGTAAGAAGCAAGAGACGCTAGGAGAAATGAGGGGCAGACCTGGTATCTTCTATCTGCTTTCTGCATCTCAAACACGACCCCTTTTATAAACTCTGATAAGACAAATCCGGGAACTGCGTGAACCCAAGAGAAAATATAGACTTGTCTGTGAATGGTTTGAAGTAAAGCATAGCAGAGACTAAAAAGCGGTCAGAAATTTTGATCTGAGATGGAAATACTGCAACTCAGATCAGAAGCCGATGTGCTAAGATAGAAATAGAAACCGAAAGATTGAAACTTAATGAGTGCAAGCCAGACTAGGTCTGAGAGTAGTGGCCACAGGGAGCAAGAAAGAAGACGAAGGAGAAACTAAGGTAGAGCCGAAGAAAGAAAATGGCGATCAGTGTATACTGTATAGAGATTTTTTAATATTTTATTACTTTTTTAATGGGCAAATGGTGCGATCGTGTTGGCTGTTGCATCTTACAATCAATAAAGGCGATTGGCTAAAATTGTCATAAGTTAAGGGGTAATTTTATCTTAAAAAGTTCTATAAAGAGCAATTTTACTCTAAAAATTTTAAAAGTTAGCCAATTTTGCCCTTACGTTAATTGATCGTTAGTTGACTAAATATATTGAGTTGACAGTCCACATGTCACCCATTTTATTTTTGTTAAGGTGAAAATTTGTCCTAAAAGTTTTAAATCTGTTAATTTTGGCCGTTAGTTGACTAAATATGTTGAACTAGCAATTTATATGTCATCCAATTTATTTTTTTTAAGCTGAAAATTTGTCTTAGAAATCTATCTGTCATCTAATTTATCTTTTTTAAAAGTTTCGGTACAAATTTTCACTTTAATAAAAATACAGGAGATGATCTGTAGACTGCCAGTTCAACATATTTGGTCAAGTAACGGTCAACTAACAGCAGAGGCAAAATTGCCCTACTTTTGAAACTTTCAGGGCAAAATTGCCTCTGGGGCAATACTTCCAAGGCAATTTCACCATTTCACCCATCAATAAAACATTTAATAGTACTCCACCATGTAATGCATTTTTTACTGTTCAAGAGCTGAGCTCATCATATTCCACAACCGTCTAAGCCTTTCAATGACTAAAAGTATGCTTCTGGCTTCATGTCAAGTCATCAGTCAAAATTTGGCTTTTTTATTTAAATAATACAAACAGTAAAAATAATTACCTATATGCTACAGTTATTAAAATATTTACCGAGATACTACAAGGAAAATCATATGCCAGGTGTGCGATTTTAGCAACTCGCCCTTTAGGTGGGCAAGTTGAGTGAAAAAAAGAGGGGGGAGGGTGGGATTGTCATAGAACTCGCCCATATGGAGGGCGAGTTCTATGAACTCATATATAATTTTTTTTTATCATTATATGAAAGAATATTACAACATGAGCAAAAAAACATCGTCAAGTACAACCATTTACTCCACTAATTGCAAATGTTATTCTTTAATTATTTTTTATGAAATAACAAATTAATTAATATGACAATTAAGATTGTATAGTAATAATAATAATATAATTATACAAATAATAATTACAAAAAGTAGGATAAGGAATATATAAGTAAAATTAAAAAACTTATAGATAGTGGCTTCCAGTACCATACTTAGTTCT
>JBAGKO010000010.1:9365628-9378963 GCA_037177275.1 Acacia concinna
TAATTAATTAAACCATCGACCTAATCATTCGCTTAGGGTTTTTTTTTCTAAAAGAAACTTAGAGAATCAATTGAACCCCTTATCCTTTGAAAGCAATGAAAACCAAGTAAGCCGTTACCGAGAGACTAGCTATCATTAAAACTTTAGAAATTAGTTTATTTTCCAAAACCCAAAAAATTCAGAAAAAAATTAGTTTAGTTTAGATTAGTTGAATTTAGTTAATTTACACCAGAAAAACCCCCTAATTAACTTACTAATTAATTTAGTTAGAAATTAGGAAATTACTTAGGAAATACAATAGAATAGCTCCTCGAGAAGAATGACTGGTTACCCTATACTACATGTTTGGTGCAATCAATATGACAGATCGAACCAGGCAACAGGTTCGGTCCGATTAAGGTGGCAGACACTGAAGTGGAGGAGGAGCAAGTAAAGGTAGCAATTGTGGAGGTGACGACGATGACGATAGAGGAGGAGCAAGTAGTGGCGACAACAGTGGAAGAGGAGCAAGTGGGGTGACAATGGTAGAGATGGTGGCATTTATAGTGGATGAGGAGTAAGTGGTGGTCGCAACAGTGGAGGAGGATCAGGTGGGGCGACAACTGTAGAGGTAGTAGCTGGAATAATGAAGGAAGAGAATATGACAGCGAAAGTGGAGGAGGAGCAAGTGGTGCAAGCAAAGTTGGAGGAGCAGGAGGGTAGAGGAGGAGCAAGTGGTGGCGATAACGAAGGTGGTGGAGGAGTAAGTGTTACATTGGAGGTGGTAACAATAGCGGTGGGGGAGCAGATAGCAGTGACAGAGGTAGAGAAGGAGCATGTGGAGTGGTAATTGTAGAGGTGGCAACGCAGCGGTGAAGGGGGAACAGGTAGAAGTGATAGAGGTAAAGGGGAGCAGGTGGTGGTAGCAACTATGGAAGTGGCAGCGACGACAGTGGAGGGGGAACAGGTAGTAGTAACAGAGGTAGAGAAGGAGCAAGTAATGGCGACAACAAAGGTGATGGAGGAACTGGTGGTGGCGGTGGCAATGTTGGAGGTGGGGGCAGGTAGCAGTGATGAAGGTGGAAGAGGAGCATGTGGTGGTGGCAACTGTGAAGGTGGCAACGACGGCAGTGGAAAGGGAGCAAGTGGTGGTAGCAACTGTAGAGGTGACAACGACGGCGGTGGAGAGGGAGCAGGTGGCAGTTACAGAGACAGAGGAAGAGCAGGTGGTGGTAGCAACTGTAGAGGTGGCAGCGACGGTGATGGAGGGGGAGCAGGGTGTAGTGATAGAGGTGGAGGAGGAGTAGGTGGCGGCGGCATCAATGACTGTGGAGAAGTTGGAGGAGAATTGGGTGGTGGTGGTAACTGTGGAGGTGGCAGCGGTAGAAGGGGAGCAGGTGGCAGCAATGGCGGTATAGGGGGAGCAGGTGGTGGCGACAACTGTGGAGGTGGCGGCGATGATGGTGGAAAGGGTGGAGGAGAAGTTAGTTGTGATGGCAACTATGGAGGTGGCAGCGACGGAAGGGGAGCAAGTGACAGTGACAAAGGTAGAGGAGGAATAGGTGGTAGGGGCAATTATGGAGGTGGTGGCAACAACAGTAAAGATAGTGCTGGTGACGATGGCAACAATGAAGGTGGCAACTGTGAAGATGAAGGAGGAAGAAGTGGTGGCTGAGATGGTGGTTGAGGAAGAGGATAAAGTGGTAGAGGTGATAGATGTAGAAGAGTAGGAGTAAGTAGTGGCGAAGGTAGAGTAGGAGGTGGCGGAGATGGTAGAGTAGGAGGTGGCGGAGATGGTAGAGAAAGAGGAGAAAGAAGTAGCGGTGATGATGGCGTTAGTTGTTGCGGCATAGTATGACAAGAGATATGAAATAGGTGAAAAATGACAAATAAGACTAAAGAGTAAATTAAACTTTTTAAACCATGCAATAGGATGATAATGAGGATTCATAAAGGGATGTATGAATAGGGATTACCAATTTTTTTGGTTATCATCATTACCATGGTAAACTCTATTACCATGCTAAAAAGTAACCAAACACTTTCTTCTTGGTAGTGCAATCATAATTACCATTGCAGATCGACATGCAATGAGGTTGAACCAAACGGGCTTTATATGTCATGAAAGATTCTGATCGAATGGGTTGACCTATGAGGAGGTTGAGTGAAGTGTCATAGTGTGAGCAGCTTTTAGGGTTGGCTTTCCTAAAAACTTATAGATTTTGAAGAAGGGAAAAAGACACTTAAATACCTTCTGAATTACTAAAACCCTGAAAAGTTTGTTACAACTTGCAAAACCCAAAAAGGTTCAAAAGGAGGAATCTGGGTTTTTGCAAATGATATCAATATGACCCAAATGCCCCTATAACAGAAAAGGGGGATTGTGTGTTAGGCATAAGCCGTGAGCGTGTCACGCCTTGGTCTTTTGGATAAACTTCAATTTTGTGCCATGAAAGCCTTTGGTTTGCGTTTCTGTAATCTCTCGCTATTTCAATTTAGTTTGATTTCTCATATTTTGCATGATCAACAACAATTGTAAAAAAAACAATAAGCCAGAGAGCGTAACAGGCCGATGATTATAGAGAGAAGACAGAAATTTGAAGACGCCGCCTCTCCAACTTGCAAACCTAGAGGTTTTTGAAATTCATCCATTTCTAGCCAAAGAGTTATGATAACAAAAGTGCAGAATCCTTTGGTTGATCTTCATTTTTAAATTTGAAGGCTCTGTTTACTCAACATTTTACAAACTCATCTTCAATTTGTTTTCGTAGTCTTTTGAAATCTTTTCATCTAGGTTCAGTTTTGATAACACTTGTTTGTATTACCATAACCGTTTGTTTGAGGTAAAATAATCCACTGAGACGATTAATTTGTTTAATTTTTTCACAGTTGCAACATGTACCCTGATTTTAGCTATACTGAGAAGACCACCATTAACACTCTGGTTATAGGAGTCGCCCAGGAGAAAAACCACTTCGAAGGAGCTGAGATGGGCGAAGCTACTGAGAATGGCTGCAAGTGGGGATCTAGCTTGCTTTCTGAAACAAACCCAAAATTTTTGTGTTTGTTGGTCTACTACTTACCAATTGAAGTATCTTAAATGTTTTTAGGATAAAAGTCCTAAAGGTTTTCTACATTGCTAGATGAAAGTCTTCTTCTACCCAGGTGGACTGTGATTTCTTTGATGAATAAAGGTAACATCTCTAAAACTTTATTTAAATGTTATTCCCTTTTTTTCAATTTTCTTAAAATTTGTTAGTGAAAGGCTTAATTTTTAATTGTTGACGTTCCTTGCGCAGTTGTCCTACTTAAATGGTTGGTTTGTAGTTAATTTTATTCTACCCATTTAGTATGCTTGTGATTGGTTGGGTTTTTTCGTAAATTTGCTAAGTCTTTTAGTTACTTTCCTTTCTCTTGTAGCATAAGAGTTGTAGCAGAAGTAGTATGCGTAGAGTATGCAATATTTGGCAATTCAAAATCTACATTTTTAGAATGATTAATTTTTGTGTATGGTCTAAAGGCAAAGCCTACGGTTTGCAAGGATGTATGATGTCAAACACCCTAATGTGATTTTCATGTCCAAGTTTAGAACTAAGTTCAATATGGCATCTGTTCTTCCAATATGATATATCATCCTAGTCTCTTTTAGTGGCTCTTTTTGCAAAAATGATATTGCCTTATCAAGGAATAGAGTGAATTTCAACTTGAGTATGGTTTAAGTTTAAGCCCCACATTCATTCTTATTCATTAACATGTGAATCAAGGTTTGTTGAACATTCTCATCGGTCTGGAGAAACATGTGCATGAAAATGAAAAACCATTGTTGTGTGTATTAACAAGAGCAATAATGGGATTCACAATAGTAGTAATGGTTTTGACTACACTCGTAATTGGAATGTATCTTTGCATTATCTTGTGGAGCTATGTTCTTGTATTTGGAATTGTAAGCAGCAAAACAAAATCCAAGTTTCCTCTGGTTTAATACAATTTTTATTTTGATTGCTATTAAATGTTGATTTGGTCATATGGTTTGACTCATATTTGATTCTATGTTATATTTACCAAATGATTAATGAGATTTGCTGAAATCATAATAGGTTTCACTACACTGATAATGAATTTTCCTATACTTATTATGGAAGTAACCCTAAACAAGTTGAAGCATTTTGTTTGCTTTCTTTCTTTGTTGCTTGTAAGAGACAAAATGATACTTGATAGTATTTCATGTTTTAATTTAAGGTGTCATTTGATGAAATGTAATTTTTTATGTTTTGTTTTTGCAATGGAAACATATAGACTTGAAATTGTTAGGTAGTAAAAAGGTGAAGGGGCATTGGAGCTGATTGTGGCACACCGTACTAACAATAAGAGGAAAAAGTTGAAGTGATATTGTGTTAACTTATTTGTTATTTCTGTATGTGCAGCAGTTTTGTGGGTTTGCATTAACCTTTTGTGGCCTTCATACTATTTTGTGCTAACCTTATAAAGGGGTTCAAGGATAATGTACTAAACTCAGTGACAAATAATGTAAACCTCTTGTTGAGGTGAAGTTGTAAAGTTATGGCCAAATGTGGCCTTTTTGGGTTTATCTTGTAAATTTGAGGATAAATGTGAGCCTTTTGTTCAATGAAGTTGTTAAGTTTCTGCCAAAAGTTAATCATATATGCTCATTGCAAGTGTGCCAATGATGAATTAGTTTTTAACATATTTTTTTGTTGGTACAAATGTGGACCTTTTGTTCTAAAGTTTCATACAGATTTTCCATTGGATTGAGTAATTCAAATCAGGACATGATGAAATGTGTGATGTGATTCACAATAATAGTAATGGGTTTAACGATGATCGTAATGGTTTTCACAAAATGTTTCAACAAGGAGTACTTGTATGAAATTTACTGACCATTCCCTTTGATGCTAACCACATTAGTAATGGAATTCATTAGAATAGTAATAGGTTTGACTAAATTGGTTTCCATTTGCGCAACAATGCAAAACCATGTATATGAAAAAAATTGACAATGATCATAAGTGTTAAGCAAATCCATAATACGCTTCACTGAAATATTAATACAAAAGTTACAATACAAGACATAGTGAACATAAAAGACTTAATTGCCATACAGATGAAGTAATATGAGTGACATAATGACCATATACATATATAATAGTTTGCCATTAACAAAACTAGTAATGACATTGACAAGTACATTAAAGGAACTAACCAGAAACGTCATGACAGTGAACACTCTCAACTCCGTATGGAAGACTTAAGAGAGGTCTTGCACTGTATTTGTTTGTTAAATATTCAACACTCATTTCATAATACAGATCCTCATCATCAAAACACATTTGCTCTTCAAGTCCCATGAATATGTCATCCCTGCATTCATATTGACAAATTTTATAAACATGTTACCAACAATAGTATCAAACATAACCATTTTCCCACTATTAAAAAACTGTCACATACTTTTCTATGACATCTGCTACCACTACTACATTACCAATGTCTTTACATGATACATACACATGCGCACTATTGTCATTAAAATGAAATAAATGTTTCATTTCAAAATCTCCACAACGACAGACCCATGTTAACTATTGATAATTTCCTTAAGGGGTTTGACTACTTCAGTATTGGAATTACCCACAAATTTTAACATTTCCTAACTATATCACCACCTACACGATTTTTCCATCATCTTCATCATAAGTTGTTGTTTTTCCCTATGACCAAGCTACACCCACAACCTATAGAAATCAATAATGGAAAGAAGGTGGCCATTGGGAGATTATTAAACCTGTGCATGATGCTTGAACAAAATTATTTACAATTTTTTCACAATCCTTTAGTTGAATTGCTCCATCTTTCGTCACCTTCTCACCATAAGTTTCTCTCTCTCTCTCTCTCTCTCTCCCCCCCCTCTCTCCAGATTAGTGTCTTCTGCATGCCTTCAGACCAGCCTCACCCTTCTTTTATTTTCTTTCATTCACAGGGGGCATTTCTAACTTTTTATTATAACTTACAAAACCCAGATTCCACCTTTGAGACCTTCCTGAATTTTGAAAATTATAACAGCCTTTTCTGAGTTTTACAATTTAAAAAGGCATTTATCTGAAATTTTCCCTTTAAAGAAAGCCTATTAATTAACATAACTTCTATATTTTGATACATGAAAGAATATAAGCTTACCAATCTAAACGTAATTTTTTCATAGGATGAATGCATGCATCCACGCTTCTTTTGAAAATCATAAATATAGATACTCTCTTGAATCTTAAATATAAAATTCAGTTGACTATTTTATGGAGAGGTTAAATAAAGTAAATAAGTTATTTAATCATATCATATCATATGTGATATATCATATATCAATTTAAAAGTTAAATAAAATATTTTTTTAAAAAAAGATAAATTTAAATATGTTAAAGTACTTTGATTAACTCTCTTATAATTATTTAAAAATATCAATTAAATTTTATGGTTAAAACTGAATGTAATATTATCTATTGGAATCTCGTGAGCAGTTTATGAATATAGCTAGTCCTCTAAACTTATGCATGCGTGGGAGTGACATTAAAGGAGTGGAAAACATTAATTCTGGAGTCAAATTAATTATTTTTCGAGTTCGTCATTCTCGTGGAATACAATCAATGCATTGATAAAAGATAATCATTACAAGTCGACGTGTATATACCTGTGTATGCCACCACGCTTAATTTATCTCATTTCTCTCTCCACAGGTTTTCTTTTCTTTTTCTTTACCTTGGATGGTAAATGGCGTATATAATGTAGTTTAGCCAAAATCCACGAATATACATTCCAACATAAGACAGTTCCTTATCCATCTGCTCTCATTTGGTTTAAATTTAATTATTATGCCCTCTTGATTTATCTGTATTAATCTGATTTCACTCTCATGAGGTGGTGATTATGATTATAGTTTTCAAGTAAAAATGTAATTCATTTTAATTTACTGTTTTTTTCGAGATCTTCACAAGTTTTTTAGTTTATTCTATATATTTTTGTGACTTTTTTGTTGACGAAAATGTGAAATTTAATAAATTTCGTTATACAAGTTTAGCATAGTTAGGTTATAGAGTTTAATATTTTTTGTTAACAGATATAAAGGGCAGTAATCTAATTGCATATATGATCTGAATAACTAACTGATCATCGGCTCAAAAACAAAAGACCTGAATGATTTTGAAGTTGGTGATGATGAGCAAGAAAGAGACTATTTCTGCTTGGGCAATCGAACTTGGGACGATCCATCTCTTGTTGGATTATTTGGGCCTTCCAAGAGGAAATGATCCAATATTCTTAAACCCTTTGTCCAACAAAAGGTCCATTTGGCATTATATTGGAGTATTTAATTTTATCAGTAAATGAATTAAAAGGGCCTGAGGCTGAAAGTTATGCTCTGACCAACATTTTATAACTATTTTATTGAAATTGATACTCTAACAGGTACAGATGGGATCGTATATATGCACATATACACATGACGTTAATGATGGCTATAAATCGGATACAATTAGTTAGTGGGCCCTAATTTTATCTGGTTATGTTAATTAATTCCAAACAGCCAATATTAAATTAATTATCTACTTCCAGAACACTTCAACTAATTCATAGAAAATATAGTTAACTCGTTTAATATATAATAAATTATAAATTTTTTTTACTTTTACTCTATTAAAAAATGTGTTTAAATTTTTAATAAGTGAGTAAATTAAAAATGAGTATTAATTATAAAGATAAAATTAAAAAATAAATATTAATTATCTTATAAGTGTTTTATATTGTAGACTAAACTATTTATTTTTAAAGGCCTAGACTATCTTGTCTGACCCTCAGGCACATGGTGAGTCAACTTTCCCCCAACATTTGCTGAAAAGTAATTAATGATCCCATCGCTTTGCTCAATTAACTATTCATAATCCAATTAACAAAAAGCACAAAGCTGGCATCTTTATCTAATCCGTTTCACACCCACTGGGCCAATTTTAAACTCATGAATTATTGTCCAAAGGAAAAAAAACCATGACATTGTACGAATCTAATTTGGTCACATTTGTATGGACATTTCTCATGCAGATATAACTATAATAGAATGGCTTTTCATTAAAATCATATGCACTTTTTTATCCATATGGGAGCAAAGATATTTTTGTGATATTTGTTTCCACATGTATATATGTTATTGGGTATTTGACTGAAGCTCCAGTTTTGGTATTTAGAAATTAGAATAAGTTGATTGAAGAAGAAAGGGGAGGAAGGAATGGGACTTGTTCCCAATTATTAATCTCTGAGCAACTGTTTTGGAAGAACGATGTTTTTGTAGTTACTACCAAATTTCAACATCAAACGAACTGTTCAAAGTTCATACCTTTTTGGTACACTACAGCTAATAACAATGTTCACGCCTTCACATGTGATCAGGTGGCAACGCTTTCACTTTTCTCTCTTTCACACAGACATGTGCACAGGTTTCTATCAACATACAAATTTTCGAGCTCATATATAGGAAAGGACTGTGTTATTTTTTTAAACTATAAATGACACGCCACTCGTGAACTTCCACTTACGGGAAAGCTTTCGTCCCATCAGGCCATTGGTCGATCACTTGCGTGCATGAGAAGAGTATTGAATTTTATTGATTCGACCTTTGTGTTCCTATTTTTCTCTGAATCTCTCCTAGCTTGTGCTTGTGCGTGTGCGTGTGTGTGGTGTTGTGTGTAACTCTCATAACAACACAGAAACTATACTCCAAACGATATTTCAACCTTTCGGGACTTATTTGTATTTATCTCACTAAATGAACTCAACCTCTTACGTACCCACATGTAAATTTCAAAACATCGTGACAGTATTAAAGGGCAGATATATGAATCAAGGGAATATTAATTTAGGTTTAATGTGATGTTATAGGCTAAGTCAAAGTTTGGGACACAGACGTCAGCTGTTGTCATCTATATATATCACTTCCATTGGCTAGGTTTGGTTTAGTTATAACTATGGTATAAAAGATTGGACCGGAAACCAATAAATCATCTCTGTATCGAATTGGTTGATTTGGCGTGACCTAGGATAATCTAGACCAGTAGTGAACCACTTCATCTCTTTTTTTTAAAAAAAAAAAAATCTTTAAAAGTTTATATTGATAACTCTAAAATCTTGACTTTTTATTTTGGTTTAACCCCGAGTTAGCTTCTCGGTTTGATCCAATAACCCTTGACTCAGTACCTAAATTGATAGTCTGATTTTTCATACCTTGGATATAACTATAATATTTTAATTAATTTTTGCCTCTAAGATTTATCATTTTTCTTTAAACTATTGTTATAGAGGGGTATTTTAAGGAGATCATATGACATTTCTTCAAATTAGTCGATTTATTTTATTTCTTCAATATCTACTTCCCAAATTATTTTTTTGGAAATGATTTTAAGTTTTTAACTTGCATCTTGCTGTTGAGATTTCAAAGCAAAGAATGAAAAGGACAGGGCAATATAATATAATCATAAAATTACATGGTGATGCAGGCTGATAATCAATCTTATGCCGCCACTTTCATGTGCTCAAAATGAAGTAAAATCTATAAACAAAAACGACATGCGATCTTTCATCATCATCATCATCATCATCATCATCATGAAGTTTGTTTTGGGTTCCTTACGATCTCCATTGGCCAAACCTAACCATGGAGAGAGAGTTCTCACATGCCAATGATTACAGTCACTTTTACAGCTCAAGCAGTATCTGTATGTGACATCAAAAGGGCTAATACCCTAAATGTGTGACCGGCTTATAAGGAAATCACATCTGCTTCATCACTTGTAAGAAAAAAAAAGCTCCCTCTTCTGTATCCTTTACTGGAATACATGTAAAGCAAAGTTGGCCACTGACTTGTTCTACGCCCTATTATTATTATTCACATCTGTACGTGATGTGGTGTGTGTGTGTGTGTTCTATTGACGAGCTTTAATTTAATTAGGTCTTTGCTATATTTTTCCCCTTTTGGTTCAATGAACTGGAAAAACCAACCTGTTTTGAATTTGAATCGCTTCACAGGCTGAGTTACGTACAGATACGTGTATATATATTTTGTTGCGTACGTTCTCCAAACTTATAGTGTTTTCCTGGAATAATCAATGGGAAAGAAGAAAGACATATTTTTGGAAAGTTAAGAATAATTTGAAATATGAATTCAAATATGTTAATTAAAGGAAGAGGGAGGGTCTGTTTTTGAAGATATGAATTCGCGTCTTGGATACCCTTGATGATTCCTAAACAGAATATTTTCTTTTTTTATATAGATATATAAAAAGAAAGGCAGAGGGGTTAAAAGAAAGAAAAACCTAATATCTGCCTATAACAACGTAACACAAACCAAAAGTAAAAAATGTGGAATTTCATGGGACTTTCCTCTTGACATTGACAGCAGATGCTGATGGAATATATTAAAGGAATTATTATTCCAATCTTCAGAGGTGATTGGATAATTTCTTTTTTGGATAAATCTATTACATATCTTTTGGTGCCATGTTATCTTTTTTTCCCTTTCTGAAGATGCAATAAGCTCATTCGAATTCTTTTTGTTAAGTGAGAGAGTTCTCAAGAATACATTAAATTTAAACTAAACGTCCATATGAGGGGTTGGTGAAAACAAAATTTTGACTTCAACTTATTTTAGTTACAAGCTAATCAAAATCACTTGTCAAAATAAGCTGAAAATGTATATCCTTTCAACATTAATATTCCCTCATCTATACATTTAGCTTGAAAGTTCTCATATATAACAAGTCTTGCACATGGTTTAATCAAAAACCACTTTTTTTTTTTTCGTTTTCAATAGAACAATAATGGGGGGAAAAACTTGATGGCGATTGCTTACAAAAGCGTTGTTGTGGGCCATAGTCTCTCCATATTTTTAACCTTTCAAGTGTATAAACCTTATCCTCTGTTCAATAGTTTCCCAGGAATGGCTCTCCTTGTCTCACGCTCAAGACCTTGTCAACATTCCCTTCCAAACAAATGAAACCAATTTTGTTGTTCTCAATATCAAGTTTAATTAGTTAATTAAAGAACTCTGAACCTGATATTGGCTTCTTGTACTCTTGCCGTCATACTTATTACTATTTCAACTGATCAATTGGACCTGGCTATTCAGAAGAATAGATCATTTTTGTAGCTATATGTAAACTTATAACAAGAAATATCAAAGTAATATATGATGATGAGAGAGTGCGATAACTATAGCTTTATCTAAGGGGGGTCAAGATATACATTATAACTACACTTTTTTTTTAAAAAAAAATATTTATTGTTCTTAGTTTTGTGATGTGAGAGGGTATGTATTATAGCCATTTGCTTTGTTATTAACCATTGCTAGCTGCTGGTCGCAATTTGGAAAATAAAAAGAGATCGATAGGTATGATTCGTGGGAGTTTCAGATAAATTAATAGGATATTGCGTGTGCAAATAATTTGTTTTCCCGGCAAGTCGCATTCAATTCTATTTCTATCTGACACTGAAACTTGAAAGTCAATTACATCAGTTGGATCCAAAAGAAAAAGGGTTAGGTCTCTGCATATAAAAAAAAATTAAGATGATTAATCCTAATTTAGGAGTGAATCACTCTAGTTCATTCGAGACAAATTAAATTAACATGTATGCATATTATAGGATTAAAAGTTAAGTAGTTGGAATTGATGTTAATTGACAAGAAAGGAAATTTCCTAATTAACCAGGGAACCGCTTAATCCAGAGTGGATTTCTTTTGCTAATAACCCAGGATGATTATCATCTGTGTGTGTGTGTGTGTGTGTTATGTGGGCTTGCCCGTCATTTCTTGCTAATCAAAGTGCGGTTTTTATTACCTACTGGATTTAAAATTATAAGTGTCCCTCTCGGTTTGATTGATATGTATGTATATATATTTTTATTAATGCTAGCTATATGTGACTTGTGTTTTTTTTTTATATCATATTGCACAAGTTGTCAAAGCCCCAGAGTTCGGAAAAACAGCCCCACAACGAAACTAATTTTATTATTAGAATAGAATATTTTTTTTCTGATATGATTGTTTTTCATGTCTTCAAAAATTATTATATCTCGTTTCTATTTTACGTAATTGATATATACACATACGTCGTGCAGAATTGGCTAGAAGAATAATAATCAGATCATGGAAGAAACATAATCATTGGAAAAAATGATAATCAGGTCAGGTCCCATCAAAATTAATTAAAAAGTCTATCTTGGGTTCGTTCAAATTTCCCCTTGATCACTGTTTTTCAATAATTTACCAACTATCGGTGCAGAAACTCAGATCATTTCCGACGGCCAATGTTTAAGTGTCGACGATAACTTCTTCGTTGGCCAGTGGTGGAAAAGTTTTTTTTTTTTTTTAAATTAAAACAATAGGATTTCAGCGACTTTACATCGAAGCTTATTTAATTTTTTTTACTAAATGATCTTTGGCACCGTAATGTCATTTAAACATTTCAAGTAATTACTATAATACATTATTTTGACAGAATTTGGAATTCATTGATCCTCGCCAAGAAATTGACTGATGAGTGGTGTATTAACGTCACAATACAAACAATTTGCCTTTCATTGAATTGATTAACACTACTAAGCCTGGAAATCTTTTCTCATACACGCTAACAAAAGGATTTTTGAAGTGTTGAAATAATGTTAATAGAAGTATTAAATAAAGATGCAAGACACATCAATATAATCATACAATTGATGCATCTATATACTATTCATAAACATTAATCCCTGTCAAAATATGCTTCATGAATATACACGATTGCTCGAGTTTTACACTAGTATGTCACTCAATGACATGTCATGATATCACAGTGCCAATAATCAAAGTCCCACGTCTATTACATTGAAAGTGTCAAAGATATGGAGCATAACGTCTCACACATCACTACACACACTTCTTTGGTTGCAAGTTTGGTCGAAAGTTCTCCTCATTAAAATATTAATTAAACACACACATCACGAAATTGTATTATGTTTAGGAAACTGCACAGCAATTAATTTATGTTTTAAAAAAACACATATATAATGTAACATAAACAAACAAGTCTTTCTACAATATTATAATATGATATAATATAATATCATACCATACCAGTCGTCTTGGATTACTAATCGTGGCGATTCTTAAGCCTTAAACAGCGTTCTCGAGCTGCTAATAATTACTAAATACATTACACAAAACCAAACCAAACCAAACCATATTCCATGCATTACTCTGTGAACCGGAAAAAACCTAACCACATTTCTGTGTTTGTGTGTGTGTGTGTTTTTTTATTAAAACTGGGA
>JBAGKO010000010.1:9390682-9402528 GCA_037177275.1 Acacia concinna
TAATATCATATGTTGTGTTTTATTACATTATATAGTAGTTCATAAGTCAAACAACATAATTTGAAGAAAAATGACAAGCTTTAATGTCTTAAAGTAATATAATTAGTTTTCTTAGAATTTTTTTAGGATTCTCCAAAAAAATTCAACGAGGTCTTATAAATAGGAATGGAGGGAGTATAGTTTTCACATGTCATTTTCCCAATATTTTTTCAATACATATAGTCATTAGGTCATGTATTACTAACATATTTTCACTTGAAATAGGTAAATAAGTAAGTGAGAATAAAGCCATATTGTTAAGACCTAAATTAAAGGTTGGATTATGATTAAAGATGGATAAAAGCCAGTCAGGCCAGGCTTGACACTTAATAGGCCCAACTTGTTTGGGGATAAAGTGGCCTGAGGCTTGTTTTAGGCCTTGTGATCAGCCTGAGCCTGGCCTGGGGCCTGTTAACAGGTCAGAGGCTTACAAGCCACAAGCCAACAAGAAGCCTGGAATCACATTGCCGTAATATACAGAGCTGCATAGCCATAATTTTTTCAAGTAAAGTAATATCAAATGCTTTGCAATAAGTTACATGCAAATCATATTCAAAGCATTTCCACAAGTGATACTATTTATTTTGATTTCATGAAATCTATAAAAGGGAGGGGCGAACAGAACTATAAGTATACAACACTTTTCCTATGAGTTAGAATCTAAAGAATTAATGCGGATCAAACTGAAAAATGAAAGTTGAATAAACAAACTTACGGGGCAATTCATGGTCCTACCTGCATAACATCAAACATACCCAAATCCCACCACCCACCAGCTTTGGGATCATACAGTTGGGTGCCGTAGAGTATTACAGTTAGTATCAAACTTCAACCATTAAGGCATACTCAAATAACATTTACAATAGTACAAAGAGCACATCAAAGAGTATCCAATGCAGACATGAAAAAGAGAATATATTGCCTTTTGAATTACACAATTACCAAAGACATTAGTCATTAGAGAAAGTGCTTGTGGCATGATTTCATTGAAAACCATGTTTTTTCTTCCCTTGAGGCTGTCTCAAGTTTTTGTTGGATGCATGGGCTTCCGTTTTGCATATTGGTCAGTACTATGTAAGAAAAGAAAAGGGAGGAAACAAAAATTATATCTCTGTTCAAAATCAACAAGCAAAAATTGTAATGACCAGCAGTATGAACCTGAACTCAACAACACGATTTTTTAGCAGTATGAACCAGCAGTATTAAGGTAAGGAACAACAAACTGTGATTTTTTAGGAGCAATCAATGACTCTGCATAAGCTTTTTGGAGGCCAAGCATATCTGCAAATGAATTATTTGAGCATTCCCTATTCATTGCTTGGTTATTTGAGCAACATTGATTATCATCTATTTAAGATTCAATCTATGCCTATATATTTGAGATATAACAAATTTTAGTCATCCATTTGAAATATAACATTTTTAGTCCAGAAACAGTCATACATGATTTGAAAGACACATGAACAAGAACAAAAGAAAAATAAGACAAAACCAAACCAACATCAACCATAAGCATAATCAAAGGAATGATCTTTAAATAGGATCAGGGGCAAAAATATTTGATAGAAGTCTACGAAGCAGCAGTCATAGCAAATCAACAGATATGAGTGAGAGTTAAGTCAATAGCAGATCTTCAAAAATGAGTTCATACTCCCTCTCATATCGTCATTTTCCCTCTAATCGCATATCTTCAATATCATATCTTGAGTTCACACTACCTTGTTATTCCAATCTGAGATAAGATCTAGAACCCACTCTCCAATCTAGGTCAAATCCTCAAGCCCTAAACCACAGAAAAGGAATTCCCCTCGACTCCCATTCCTTCATTCAAACCATCTCGATGACGATAAGAACCAGGTTTTCCACGTGTGCAGGTCATTGATCCCAAAACAATAATTCATCATCAGAGAACCCGTCGAAATTGATTCCTAAAATTAACCCCCAAAAACAACCGTGCATAAAGGAATTAAAGCCACAAACCTATGAGTTGCACTTGTCTGAGAGAGAGCTTCAACAGAGAGGTGGAGAGAGGGTGGTGATAGAACTTTAACGTTGCCACACATCCGACGGAGAGGCTGAAAGGTGTGATGACTAAGGAGTTCGATGGAAAGAGGATTTGCTGAGTGCCAATGAAGAAGGCAAGGGAAGCCATGCGATGACCGAGGAGTTAGACAAAGAAGATGAAGAAGGCAAGGGCATGTGACTGGTGAAGAGTGAAGACTAAAGAGTGAATGTCTCATAAAGGTTAGGGTTAGTGTCATTATTGAATGAAGGATATGGAAGAGTACATTAGAGTGAAATGTGAGGTTAGTACATTAATGTCCCTCAAATTTTTTTTTTAAATATATACTCCAAACTTAACAGGGCCTAATCTAACAGGTTTATTGGTCAATTTGGGCCTGACTTGTTAATAAAATCAGGCCTAAAAAAGTTTTAACTTAAGCTTACATATCAAACTTTAAACAGGTTAGGCGGCTTAACCTGTTTTTATCCTATGATCCACCCACCTCTTTATTTTGACTTGCATTATAATAATTAATAATCTACGCACCTAAATCTTCTCCCATCCCTATTACTCTATATTAGCATATTTGGGTTAGTTTTATTTTAATTTATAAACAAAATAAGAACATGTAATAATTTATCCGCGAGATAGGACGGCACAAGTGACACCTAGAAGACAGACTTTACAGGCGTCCAGCTCATTCTATAAAAACCTACTTATATAACCTTTCTATCCCGTTAGGCAATTAGCTCGGTTCATCTGTTCCCCTCTTAAACCCTGTCCCAAAAACCCGCCTTTGCTCTTCCTGCGCTCTTTTTCGCTTCTCCCGCTCCCTGCTCAGTCGCGCGCTATCCACAAATTCAACCTCGTGAACCAGAGACACAGTGAAGTTCATAAATCTTTTCAATTTCAACCCCAGGGATTGACTCTGCCGTGTGTTTTGCGCGCTACGAATTATCCTATCGTTGCCGGGAGGCTTTCTGGTTGCTGCTGGTTCTGGTAAATTATCTCCTTATAACTCTAGCTTTTTTCAAACTATCCGTTGGGGCCGGCCAATATTTTTTGAAGAAGATTTCTTCTCCTTCTCCTTCTTGTTTCTCTGTTGTTTCGCGACCATGGCTTTGATTTTAGTGGTGGGGCGAAGATTATATTTTTTGCTGTAATGGTTGACTAAACGTTTGAAAACGTTTTGGTCTTTGGGGTTTGTACAAGTCGGTAATGTGATCTGGGTGTTAATTTATTCCTTATTGTTTAATTCCTCTGTTAATTACGCAAGTGGTTGACGCACATAAAAGTAGAGTTAGGGTTCTTTTCTTCTGTTCTTTTAGATTGGGGGCTTGAAATGTCCAGACGGAGCTGATAAAAAGGGTTGTAGAGATGGATTAGAAGAAGAAATCTTAAGTGACAGAGAAACAACTGGTAGGATATATTGTGTTTAGTGTCTTCGTGAATGACTTAGATTGAAGAAAAATTCGTGTTCACTTGTTTCCAAGTTTTGTCAGCATGGTGAGATATTGGTAATTAAACCTTTCAGTCCAGAGTTCAAATGCCGTTGCCATCATATTGATGATAAAAAAAAGATGGGGATCTGGCTGTTACAGGTGTATCACATTAACATTGATTTTTAAGCTTCAAAGAATTATTGGAGCTTAGTTATTCAGAACCTTATATTTGACCTCTGCGCCAATTAAGTCTGTTTCCTTTTAAGTTGACATAATGTGTGACCAACTCAATAGAATCCTGCTTGTAGCTTGGGCAGTGCATTTTAATTGATTTTAGAATTGACCAAAATTTGGAAATTCATAGAATAAATTGATGTTGACCGTGCCATCGGATACTAGATGCCCCTAAAATGGAAGGGGTATATATATTATGTATACAGAGGGGGCCGCAGTTACTTGTAGAGTCCTTTCTATGCTGAATATGTGTGCCACTATATGCCACAAAAAAGAAAAAGCAAAGGATATTATTACTATTGTCATGTATGTTATTTTTCTCCAAATTCCTCTCAGCAAAACAACTTTGGTTATTGATAATGATCATCTTCCCCTTAATCAAAACAGAACACTGAGAGCTAGTTGTATTTCTGGCGATGCAATATCTGCTGTAGATTCTATTCCACATTTCAGAATGTACATTGACATGGAAGCTCAAATTCACCAACTTGAGCAAGAAGCTTACTCATCTGTCTTGCGTGCTTTCAAAGCTCAATCTGATGCTCTTACCTGGGTATTTCTTTAGCTTCTTCCTTGACTTCTTATATTATCTTTGCAGTGTCCTGCTTTAAAGGTTTATCTTTACCATTCCATGTATTCATCAGGAGAAGGAAGGGTTGATAACGGAGCTCAGGAAAGAGTTAAGGGTTTCAGATGATGAACACAGAGAGCTTCTTACAAGAGTGAATGCTGATGAAATTATCCGCCGGATACGGTATAGTGTTTCTTTCATAATTTGTTACAATGTTGCCAAACTAATTATGCACTATTGTTTGTTGCCTTTTCTTTATTCAATGATTAAATGATTTGTTATTGTGATTGGAAATGCAAACAGGGAGTGGAGGCAAACCGGTAGTTACCAACCTTCAATGCGCAGCAGTTCTCAACCTGTTCAGGACATTTTACCCAGTCCAACTGTTTCTGCTTCTCGTAAGAAACAGAAGACAGCACAACCGGTACTTTCTTTTTGCACATAAAGTGATGTGCATTCCATTGTTTATTGTCAGCTGCCTTGAGGAGCTGCTATAGGACCCAGCATTGTGATTCAGTTCTTTTATAGAGAAGTACAAAGAAAAGTCATACATTTGATTTTGCTAAACATTTTTCGCTAATTTTGGCGCCAGGTTCAGTCATTACCTGGTTTGTCTTCATTGAAGTCTTTGCCATATCCTGCTGGGACTGCTGGAGGTAGGCATTTGGCAAGTCGCAGTTCTTTTAATGCCCGGCCGTCTAATGCACCTGCTGAAGCCGCAGCTTCTGATCCACTGATCGGGAAGAAAGTTTGGACTAGATGGCCTGAAGACAACCATTTTTATGAGGCTGTCATAACTGATTACAACCCTGCAGAGGTATGTCTAAGATTTCATATCTTTGATTTTTGTTTAATGAAGTAGAAATTTGATGAATCTAAGGTTAATTTATATCTACCTCCTCCACCCCTCACCTCTAGATCACACTAGTGTTTCATACTTCTTTCTCCCTGGATTCCCATTACTTGCAGGGCCGTCATGCATTGGTTTATGACATGAACACAACAAGTGAGACCTGGGAATGGGTTGATCTCAAAGAGGTATTTCTATATTATGTTGCATGGAGTGAAACAGTTACTTTTAATTTATTGTCCACTAATTTCAGTGCGGCAATAGTGCTAGATATGTCAATTGGCAATTATGCTAAACCTTGTGATTCAACGCATACATACAGAGTTTGCATGTGCCTGGTATCAATTAGACATTCTATATAATGATAGAACAACATTTAGAAGTTTGTTGTGGTGGCACTTAATAAGAAGCAACTTGTGGAATTTCTTTCTAGTTACAAACACATTATATAACACTTTGAGTGAGCAAGATTCAATAATATTAAGGGATTTAGAATTTCTCTTTCAAGTAGAGTTTTATATTTCCTATGATTTGAAGTTGTTAAGAATAACTCTTTAAGTTGTTAACAATTCAACTTATGTTACTTATCATATGAGCGATAATGCTATGAGATTGAGGATATCCATAATTGAAACATGCATTTAAAATTTATGTTCATTGTTCTCAAATTGAAGCCAGGGTCAGTGATTTCTCTCGTGTTCCTCTTCGCTTGAGAGCTATTCTTATTATTGTATGCTTGCAGTTTCCATGAAGACTCAGATTGATTACTCTTACTATTTATTGGACTTCTTGGGACTCAGAACAGGGACCCACTTCCCCTTTTCCCACCTTGATTATGATTATGAGCCTAGTTAACAATTAGTCTACATTACATATGTTAGACGGTGATTCATCAGCGTACTTGTTCCTGAGTCCTAACCGACGGGCTTGAAAATATTAATTATGATTTGTTTGAAGAAAAACAGGCACGCACAAGTTAGTTTAAGCAGAAAGCATTGTGTGTGAGTGAATTTTCTTTCATTGTGAATGCCTTCATTACTTGGTTGGTTTGATAAAAGTCCACATTCGCACAGTATAAATCTTAATGACTAAGAATTTGTGCAATAACGTGAGTTTTTCCAAGAGGATGATCATTTCTATCTTTAGGATATTGATATAAGATTGGTTATAGATATCACCTGAGGATATACAATGGGATGAAGATCCAGGCATACCGCATAGAGGTGCTCCTAGTGGGCAAGGCCATGGGGTTAAGAAATCTTTTAGTCGCAGTGTTGATCCTATGGGTACTGGAAGAGGGAGAGGACATCCAAAGGTTCAGCCCAGAAAAGAATTTCACCCACCACAAAATGGTATTGTGAAAAGAGTATTGGATGATTTTGACTTGCTGAATACAGATTTACTGGTTAGAGAGGTGAGTGACATGTTTAAGCATTTTTGTTGAGAGTTAGAAATACTAGTCATTTATGGTGCTGTTGTTACTTTAACAGGTGGAGAGGGTTTTTGCTGTAAATCACCCCGATCCTATGGAACTTGAGAAAGCTAAAAATATGCTGAAAGTATAATCTCTGAGCTTCTTGCTATTTCTTTTTCTTGGCATTCATGCTCCAATTTTGTTCCTTTTCTAACTATTGTCCGTGCAGGAGCATGAGCAGGCACTTGTTGATGCTATTGCGAGACTTGCAGATGCATCTGATGGTGAAAGTGGTAATGGCTAGATACCATGAACTTAATCATACTGCATTCTATTCTATATTCCAACCTAACGAAAATTAGCATTTTGCAAATAGACGTGGTATTTAGCATTTTAAGCTTTTGTGTTGAAACTTTGAGAAGTGTTAACTCTATTAAGAAAGGGGGATCCATCCATATCTTACTAGAGTGGGAGGGACTGGCCACAATCTATCTATTTTCATAGAGTTGTTGTAATGAATAAGATCTATTTGCTGTGTTTACAGATGGAGAAGACCCCCTTTTGGACGGGCAGTTAATGGAGACTGGATGAGGGTAGACAGAAGGAGCGGAGGGACTCCAAAGGTACTGTTTAAGCTCTCTGGTATTTTTATGGAAGCGTAATTGCAGATCAATCTAGGGGCTAGCCTTGACAGGACCCAGCTGTATTTAATGACCAACAAGATGATCATACCAGTAATGCATTTCTTCCATTTGTTTCTGTATTCTTGGTATGTGCCAATTGTGTGTCCGGTGGCGATTAAGAACATGAAGACTCCCCATTTATATTAGGCAGTTACACAGATGTCAAATACTAAGACAAGAACATTACACCAACCTCCAAGACCCCCCTCTACCACCTCATCTCTAATTTCCGAAAACAAAGTGCGACCATATGACAAGGCACCTCCTATTCAAAGTCGTCAAGTATACCCGTAGCAGTCCTCAGTTTTCTCTACGTAGGACAACTTAGTATAGTCATTTATGTTAAAGGCATGGTAGTTTGTCCTTGTATCTATAATCTATGTACACAAAAAAGGGAGTCAGGAGCACTCCCGTACAAGTTTGATCTACGTTTAAACAAGAGTTCAAAGGAATAAAGGGTGGTAATTTATTGGCCTGAATAAAGGGTGGTAATTGATTATCCGCATAAATTCCGATTGCTTCTGCACGAGAATTTTATTGGGTATGCTGCATAATCACGCAATGCAACCCATTCTTTCACTCGTGTTAGCAATCATGGAATGGATCAGTTATTTTGACAGAAAAAATTTTATGTACCAAGTCACATTTAATTATATGTATGAGGCTATCATCTCAGGTCTTCCATACAAACGGAAGGATTCATCTGAAAAGCCAACGTCAAAAGCTAAACCTTCTGAAAGAAACTCCAAGAAAGTAGTTGTGGTTAGCTTCTTGGAGAACCCAGCAGTTATATCATTTTGGATGAACCTTTTCTCCATTTTTGTGTAAGTTGGAAATATTAATTAACGAATGTACCTGGAACGTTAGGCATGCAGCCGAGGGGCCACATTGGGATGAAGAAACCGTTTGAGAGAACAATGGTATATACCCTTTTTAATTTTTTATTGCGTGCTTCTACGATCCGAATCGGAACCAAGAAAATACTACTCTCTCGTCCAAGACTCTGTTGACTCTTTTTTGAAAAACTCTAAAAGAAATTTAAAAAAGTTAATTACATTATTTTAAAACATTAAAATATGTCCTTTTTTTTCAAATTATGTTATTTAACTTATGAATTAATATGTAATGTAATAACACAATATAAAATAATTTAATTAACTTTTTTAAAAAAATTTAGGATTTTTTTAAAAAAATCAATAAGATCTTATAATTTGGACTGGATGGAGTATAATAGTAGTACCCTATCTAGTCCTTAGTAAGAGCATCAACTTTTAACAGTTTTTTTATTCTTATTATTAGGCACCAGCTGCATTTAACTAATTTATTTATTACCATTTTTCAATTATGACTTTATTTTTAGCTAACTCATTTAAATCCACATCATTAAAGTAGGGGTTAGGTTGAAAGAATTTATCAATTTTAGACAATTTAATGAATTACTCGTAACTCTTACTCTTTGGTTCTAATTATAAGATATAATTAACTTTTTTTAAAAAAAAATTCTTAAATAATTAATTACATTACTTTAAGATATTAAAATTTATAGTTTTTTTTTAAATTATATTGTTTGACTTATGAATTAATATATAATATAATAAAATCAATAAATAATGATATAATTAAATAATGTAATTCGTTTTTTTATGATTTTCTAAAATAATTAATTAGATATAATAATTAGAATTGAAAGAAATATTTTTTAATTTCTTATAAATGATAGTTGATGTTTTATAACAAAAGAGAGTATTGATTAAGGTAGAAGTTATATTCTTCCTTTTCGAGATATCAGAGATGCTTCGGAAGATGAACCTAATTGTGTATGTAAGATTTTGCTTTGAAATACGAAAGAACCATCAAAACGGCTTTTTGCGATCTTAGCAACTAAAGATTGCGCACGTAGATCCCCCGTCCATGATAAAATAAGGAAATTCTAATAACTTTACTGGTGAATATATCACTATTCTTTTAGGAAAAATTTTAAAAAAATACACTCTAAATAGAGAAAAGGTATATCAGAACAATGAAATGGGGAAATTCTAAATCAATCACTTTTATACTTTTTTTTTTCCTGTAATTACAAAAATGTCACTGGATTTTTAACAACACGAGCATCTTAATTTATAACAAAAGTATATCAATTTATAATAATAATATAAACAATTCACAGAGTAAATACGTAATATATAAATATTTATGTTGTTGTTAATTAAGATACTCTTGTTGTAAATTAAGATACTCGTGTTATTAAAAATCTAGTAGTATTTTTATAACATATTTCGTTGCTCTAACTTTTCCTATTTAGAGAGTCTTTTTTTGGAAAAATAAAATGAATTCCTGGTTTTACTCATTTAGATAAATAAATTTTAAATTCTTATCCTCTCTTATAATTAAAAATTGTAAATGAGTGTATTGGGACCTTTTTGTTATTTTTGTAGTCTTTGGACCTTAATAAGATTTTTCCTATAATAAATAACAAGGTAGGGTGCATTCAGTTTTACATTGCAACTATTAAAATCGTTACGATTACTGTTAGAATAGAAAAAGAAAAACTCTAAACAAATGTTACTTCTTTTCTTTTTTTTTTGCGAAATTACGATTCATTAATTAGAAGATAAATATCCACGGGACAGAAGTACATTAACTCTTACTATTACTAACTACATACAATACAACTCTAATTTGGGTTCCTTGCATAATTACAAGAGTCTTTCTCTAAGGGTGTGTTTGGTTTAATGGAGAGGAAGGGAGGGGAAGTATTTTAATGGGAGGGGAGGGGAAGGGAGGGTTTGAGAAAGATTTTATTTTACCTTGTTTGGATGGATAAAAGTGGAGGGGAGGGGAGGGATTTTGATAAGGTAAAAAAAAGATAATCAACAATATAAGAATATAATCAATAGAAAATAAAATAGACACTAGTTAATATAAAAGTTTTTGAAATGTAGTATATAAAGGAGAATTAATATTTATCATGTAATAAAAAAATTTTACCAGCAACTTTCAAAATATGTGTATTAATTTGTTTTTTATTAAAAATATGTATAGAACGGTAAAAAAAAATACAATACAATATGATATTAATAATGTATAATACAAATATAAAAGGGAGACAACCTATACATATTTAAAAAAAAAAGTAAAGATCATATTCATATTAATTAATAGAAGCCAAAATATAACAATTTCCCTCCAAATTCCCCCAATTTTGGAGGGGAGGGTTAAGAGGGGAGGGGAGGGAAAATCTTGAAAAATTTTCCTTCCCCTCCTAAAATTTGTTGTTATCCAAACAAGGGGAGGGGAGCAAAATCCCCTAATTCCCCTCTCCTCCCCTCATACCAAACACACCCTAAGCCTTTGACTCCAAGAGCTTATTAATTGTGTGTGACAGAAAGCAATTAAAGAAGCACCAACACCCATTTCCCTTTAAATAAAAATAGAGAGGAAGTTCGGAGACTTCAAACTCATTGGCAAAAATCGACGGAAGAGAAGAATCAGTAAGAGGAGAAGGAAGACATATGGTGTCGGCGTCATCGTCAAGCATTGTTAGAAGTTGATGAAGAGTAGGTTGTTGAAGCCGCCGAGTAAGGAGGATGAGTATGAAGGTCCGATGAAGTTTTGGCACCACAAGTCAATTGCTCTTGGCTAGACTTCATGGACTGACAGTAACCCTAGACAAAGGTTCTATGGTTGTCGATTCTACTACCAGGTACAGTCTGATGCTACTGCTATTTATCTTCTTCATCTTCTATTTCAAGATGTTAAATAGGGGTGTTATATTGGACAGAATAGAAGGTGTGGATATTTTGCTTGGCATGATGATGACTTTGGTGAGAGAGCCAACATTGTGATAAAGCAACTTCTAGATGATATTGACAAATTGTATGATGAGAATACCATAATCTGAAGGGACAATGATAGAAGGAGATTTTGTGAGGAGCTTGATGTAATACATAATGAATTAAGGAAGCTGAAATGTAAAAGTGAGATGGGGAAAAGTGAAGTTAAGGTGGATTTAAAGTTCAAGTTTGTGATGGCAGCGTTAATAATGACGTGGTTGTTAGTTTTTTTCATGTATGTGGCTAGCTGATGTGCAATGAGAAGAAAAAGAAGAGGAGAGTTTCTTGCAACAAATTATATAACAGCAGTAGGAAGTATGAGCACTAGTGTCTTGTGTTTGGTTTGCATTTAAATTTCTTGTGCACTAGTTTGAAGTTAGGTGTATTGGAATGAAATGTAAACTTGAGAACAAAATGTATATGAATGGAATGAGATGTAAACTTTGCACATAATGTAAATGTCAGAAGCTTTGATTGGATGATCTGGTCATTATGTGGAAAAAATTACAATAGTAACAAACAAAAGTCATAATATAAGCTTAGTCTAAGCTTAGGGTTGGCTATAAAGTTGAAACTAAAAGCCTACAAAATATTGGAAGTATTAGGTTGAACACATCAAAATAACAAGTATCTAGACAACATTATACAAAACATAAGCCATACAACCACATGCTTGTAACAAAACGTACAACAGAAACACATTGTAGTAATAACAAAAAGTGACATTATAGAATACTAGAAATTATGTGTATTTTTGCTGCCCTTGGCCTTTGCA
>JBAGKO010000010.1:9404634-9430158 GCA_037177275.1 Acacia concinna
AGGAGGGGAGGGGAGGGAAAATCTTGAAAAATTTTCCCTCCCCTCCTAAAATTTGTTGTTATCCAAATAAGGGGAGGAGAGCAAAATCCCCTAATTCCCCTCCCCTCCCCTCATACCAAACACACCCTAAAAGTCTTTTGAGCTGTCTAGGCAGTCATGTCACCCAATCTGTCGGGCATGACCCTTCCATTAAGGCTTTAGCAACCCAATCTACTACTAAATTCGCTTCCCTGTGAATCCAAATATAAGAATGGTTTCCTATTAGTTTCATTGATTCTTGAATGTTCTCAAGGATGTTGATGCATCTCCACTTGTTGGGAGAACTTTCCTGTCTGATACAGTTCACTAGAAATTGATTATCAGATTCAATTTGTACATCATGCAGATGATTTTCATGAGTATAACGAATTACCTCAAGGAAAGCAATTCCTTTAGCCATAAATGTTGAACTAGCCTTAACAATCCGGCAAAAGCCGTCAAGCAGCCAGCTATTTGAGTCTAAATAATACCAGCTATATCAGCTTTGCTACTTTCACCAGAAAACGCATAGTCCACATTAATTTTAATACTATTACTTAAAGGTGGCTGCCACTTTGTTGGCTCTCTTATAGCTCCATTGCTGCTATTTCTATCTTCCAGGGTTCTGTTCGCCCATTCCTTCACCTCCCAAAATTCTTGCATTGGCTTACTTGCCTGTGAGAATACAAATATAGGATCAAGTATATGATTTTCATATAGAAATGCATTTCTTGACTTCCATATTTGCCATAACGTCATAGCAAGGAGAGTTTTATGCATGTGAGAGAACGTTTGATTCCCCAAACATTCAGCTATCTATTGCTGCACATTAAAACACTCATGTTCTATTGGCTTAAAGGAAAAATAGCTACCAAACCAAACAAGCTTGGCCCAATTACACAAGAAGAATAAATGATCAACTGTTTCAGATTTTTGGTTACAAATTAGACACAAATCATATACACAACATTTCCTTTTAGTCAAATTACAAAAAGTAGGCAATGCATTAGACATAATTCTCCACATGAAATTTTTAACCTTAGAAGGAACTTTCAGTTGCCATATTTCTCTCCATGTCGCTCTATGTGCATTATTAGAAGAGGGGGGATATTCTCATTACAGTTCAGCACACTCTCTCTTGCTACACTATAATCCTCCTTCACCGTATAGACACTCTTCTTCACCCCTATCCATACCCAACAATCCATCCTTTCCCTTGAAGCTGTAATCAATCGATATATTGATGTCTTCTCCTCCGTTATCCAATTCTTAATTGATTCCAGGTTCCACCCTCTTTGTCCCATTATATCAGCAACTTTTAGGGTCTGAAAATCTTCATCCGGGCATGATGATAACAATTTATGTCCTGGCAAGTCCACTATCCATAGGTCCTGCCATACAATTGTATTCCTTCCATTCCCCACATTTGAAATAACATTATTTTCTAGAACCCTCCTTCCGTCCAAGATACTTGTCCACAGCCATGATGTCGATATCCCTTTATTGGCATTAAGAAAATTGTGTTTTGGAAAATACCTTGCCTTTAATAATCTGGCCCAAATCTGATCTGGGTGTTTTAAAATATGCCATCCTAGCTTTGCTATTAGTGCTAAGTTAAAGGCCTCAAAGTCCTTAAAACCCATCCCCCCTCCAACTCGTGCCTCTTCATTTTTTCCATAGACACACACGACATCTTCCTTTTATCTCCTTCCCACTTCCACTAGAACCTTGACACAATACTATCAATCTTTTGAATCACTTTTTTAGGGTATAGGAAACAAGACATAGAATACACAGGGATTGAATTAGCCACTACTTTTATTAAGGTCTCCCTTCTTGCTTCCGATAAGAATTTTTTACTCCAACCCTGCACTCTTTTCTCCATTTTATCTATCACAAAATTTAAAGCTTGAGCTTTTGATCTTCCCCAGACAATAAGAAGCCCTAAGTAGTTACCCGGGACATCAACTGCATGAATTTGAAATATTTGGCCTATCTCTTCCTTTAGTAAATTAGGTGTGTTTTTGGAGAAATACACACATGATTTACCTAAGTTTATGGACTGGCCCGATGCTTTGCAAAACTTGTCAATAGAACTTTTCATATTCTTGTAGTATCCCACATCTGCATGAAGGAAGAACACTGAATCATCTGCAAAAAAACTATGAGTGATCTATAGGCATCCCTCCTCACCACTATGCCTTTCACTGTCCCTTCTCTCTTATCCTTCTCAATCAAATTTGATAATACATTATTTACCATAATAAAAATGTACGGAGATAAAGGGTCTTCCTGCCTCAATCCTCTCTTAGGGGAGATACTGGACATCCTTTTACCAGATAGCATAACTAAGAATGTTACCAAGTTCAAACACCAGAAGACTCTCTCTACCCATATCTCTAAAAAGCCCATCCGAAGAATAGTGGCACTAATAAAGTCTCATTCCACTCTGTCATATGCTTTCTTCATATCTATCTTTAGAGCCACCTCACTCTTCCCCCATCTCTTAATTTTCATGTGATGGAATACTTCATGGACAATTACCACATTATCTTGAATTAGCCTCCCAAGAACAAAAGCTCTTTGACTCTCATCAATTATTCTATCCAAAAGGGGTTTCAATCTGTTTGTTATCACTTTTGACATCCAAAAGGTGTTTCAATCTGTTTGTTATCACTTTTGACAAAAATTTATATGAAAAGTTACATAAGCTAATGGGTCTGTAATCATTCACACTCTCAAGGCAATCTACTTTCAGAATTAAAATCAGATCAGTCTCATTAATACCATCTAAAGGAAAACCATGCATAAAATAGTTTTTTATTAGAGAACATACCTGCTTGCCAATAACATCCCATGCTTTCTGGTAGAATAATCCAGTATAGCCATCCGGTCCCAGTGCTTTCTACCCCCAAGTTGGAAAAAAACTTGTTTCACTTCCTCCTCTTGGATAGGCGCCATGAGTAGACTGTTATCCTCCTCTGATATCACTAGATTCATACAACCAATTACCTCTGAGAAGTCCCTTGGAACGTTTGTTGAAAATAGATTTCTAAAGAAATTTGCAAACTATTCCCCTACTTCTTTCTCAGTATCCACCCACTCCCCTTCTTCATTTTTGACTTGTTATTGTATTTATGCTCCTACGACATATGGTAAACAAATGGAAAATTTTGAATTGCTATCACCACATCTTAGCCACCCCACATGAGATTTTTTAGCCCAATATATTTCTTCTTTCTCCCATAACTCTGCGATCTTTTTCTTCAGCTCACACTTCTCATTCATTGTTCTATCGTTCCATTCAGATTCTAGGCAGACTTGTAATTTGCTAACCAGAGAATTAATTCTTTTTTATTATTCCCTAACTCCTTCTTTCCCCACTCAATTAGCTTAACTCGTAGCCCTTTCAAATTTCCCACCAGCTCCTCAATAGTGTCTTCCTCTGTCTCTTTCCAACTTGACTTGATCAATTCCATTAGTTGGGGATGATTTACCCACCTTGCATCAAACCGAAACAAGGGAGGTGTTCTAGATTCTATATGTTCAAATTCCACCAAAATTAGACAATGATCTGACCCTATGGCTTCCAATACTTGCCCCTGTCCCTTTTGGGATACCTCCCTCCATCCGGTATTAATAATCCCTCTGTCTAGTCTTTCCCTGATGAACTCCTCCCCCTCCCTATTATTTGACCAGGTGTACTTGCTTCCTTTGAATTCCAATTCCATAAGCTCCCCTCTATCCATGAATTGTCTAAATCTATCAAAATCCTTTTGAACACATTCCCTTCCTCCCTCTTTGTTCGTCGAATATAATAATTCATTAAAATCACCCAACACTACCCATGTAATTTCTAGTCCTGGATTTAGCCTTTCTAATTCATTCCACCACCTAAGTTTCATATTCCTTTTAGTAGGGCCTTGTACTAAAATGATGTTCCCACTACTCTTCCCATTACACCTAACATCTTCCAAATGTATGAAAAATCTGCTTATAAAGCCTATTTTCAAGTTCACTCCTTCTCTCCACCATAATGCAAGTCCCCCAGATCTTCCTATAAGCTCAAAATATTTCCTATGGTCAAACTTTAATTTTCTTCTGATTTTCTCAAATTTTCCAAATTTCATCTTAGTTTTGGAAAGAAATACTATGTTCAGTTTCACCTTCTCGCACTAGAACCTTAGATTTCGAACTGTCAAGGTGGTTCCCAAACCTTGACAGCTCCAACCCATACAAATCATGGCTGTCCAGTGGCTGATGAAGGCCAGCCACCACTCCTATGTTCATTTCCTTCAGCCCCTCGATTCCCATCAGCCCCTAAATATTCAATCTTGCTATCCACATCCTCCTTCCTACTCTCTTCCCCATTAGGATAATTTTTGAGAAACAGGACTCTTTTTGCCTTCCTATTGTATTTACTCCCCTTAATAAAATTATGCCCATTACAGAATTCTAAAGCACTGTTGTACCTGAAATTAAACCATAGAGATCCATCAGTTTCTGCAAAATTCCTTAGCTCAGCCTCTACCTTCTCATGATCCCCCACACTTTTTGGTGAATCTTGATCATGGTCTTTCCTTTGTTTATGAACTGGAGATTCTGAGACTTCTCCACCTTTCCTTTTCAATGACACTCCACGTAACCCATGATCTAACTCTCCTATAATTGATGTCGTGAATGGCACTAGCGCAATGGGCTCTTTTAATCCTTCCTTTTCCTCTTTGGCTAACTCAACCCAATACTCAGCCTGTTCTTTAATCATTTTTCCTTCCTGGACTTTAAAACCCCAACTGATCCATCCATTTGTCTTAATAAATCCGTTAGCCCTGTATTTTCTTTGTTACCCAATCTTTCATCTTAGGCCCGAAAGGGAGAGCCCAAGAAGACATTATCTTTTATTCGGATACAGGAAGGAGAGTAATATTCTTTTTTATTCAAATAATTCACATGTGACCCAGCTCTGGACTTAGGAAGCCTTGAGTCAAAATCATAGGCTTACTTCTATTCCTTTTATCCTGACACATTGAGCTCTCTCCTCTTGAGACCCGAGCTTAACTGCCTTATCCCTTCAAGCAATTAATTTTCTCCCATTCCCCGTGTCTTTCCCGCCCTTCCCACAACCTCCCCTGATTTCAGTTCACCAAAGGATACACCAAAGTTTGATAGGCTTGAGCACAAAGACTGGCATCATACCCTCTTGGTATTCCATTCACCTCAAATTCGACAGTGTCATCTTCACAAGTTTTGGTCTCATGTCCCATTTTCCCACAGTTGAAACAATATCTCACCAATTTTTCATATTTAACTTGAATCCATACATCAACTAATCCATCTGGCCAAGGGGCTGATAAACCTAGGACTAATGCTTTATCTATCTCCACTTCAACTCTAGCCCTCCCAAAGCTTATGTTCACCCCTCCTCTGGATTTTCTACTTCCAACACCATTCCCATCTCCTTGCCATTATCCTAATGTTTTCATTCATTCTTCCTTCTAGTGGGATATTGTGAAATTGCACCCAAAAATCACAAGTTCTAACAACAATCTCATTATTACTCAGATACGGTTTCCTCTTTTGTAAACTCATCATATAATTTATAATTACCCAGGGAGTCTCTTTCATAATTTTACTCGCCTCCCGTGAGTTTTTGAAAGTGAAGATATATAGATTAAAGCCTATAATCTTTACTTCCACCTCGCCCACATTCCTCCATGCAGCTACGACCGCTTCTTTGATTGTTCCCAACCCCACTCTGGTTACCGACACCACCCTTCCTAGTAGCTTCCTATCACCTTCCTCATTGGTTCCTTCTTTCTTCCATTGTAGTTTTATGTCAAGCTTTCCTCTACCCATGTTTACATTCATCATCACTTCTTACCAGCGTTCTTCACAGCACCTTGGCTGAAACTCACCACTAAGGCGAAAGGGGTAGAGACTCTCACTCGAGAGAAAAAAGAAACCACTTGTCGCTTTCCTTTGTCACACTTCACCCGATATTATTATGTTTAATTATATTATTAAATAAAGGTCCGTGCTCTAGAACACTATAGCATAGGTTAACTAACTACTCTTTAGAGAAAAATAAAGTTTTTTTTGTCAGAGATATAAAGTATATTTTTAAATCCTTATTATAAGTGACATCATTAAAATTATTACATAAAAATATATGCTAATCTTCTAGTTTATTGTTCTTACACTAATCAATTCTTATTCATTCCTTCATTTTAAACAGAGATAAAGTTGAAATGTTAATAAATTTTAAGACTAATGAAATGTTAATAAATCACTCAATGGAGTCTCATTTATATTTATATATAAATCAAAGAAAAATGAGACTATAATTAATTTTGTTAAAAAAAATTGCACCGGATTTTTCAACACTAAAGTCTTTCAAGTTACACCATCTTAAAATATCCAGGAAAAGATTTGGAAAATTATATAGTGAAAAGTATAAAAGAAAGACTAAACTAGAAAAAAGAAAATCACATGGCTGCTTATACTCCAATGTATTTGTTTATTTTGTTGCCATAAATTATACTCCCTCCGATTCTAAATATAAGACCTATTTTTGTGATTGGAAGGAGTAGTAATTAATTTTGTTGGAATAATTAAGATTCATTTTATTAAAAAAATAAATAGGGGTACAAATGTCTTTTCCGAGTGTCTGTTATATATATCATAAAGAAGACGGGGGAATACGAAGCGGCCCTCGATCTTTCTTTCTTGTGTCTCAGGCTTCGCTGCTTCTGCCTGCAACCCGAAATTTTAAATTGCACAGAATCACATTTGAAATCCGAGGAAAACTGAGGGAGGAATCGCAAAATCATGGTCAGGTCAGTGAAATTCGAATGGGGCACTAGCAAGGATGGTTTTGAAACGTCCGTCTCCCCCGCCTCTGCTTCTCACAGCAACGAAGAACGCAGATATCTTCGTTCTCGCTACCAGCTCGTGAAGAACCTTATTCACGGTAAATTGCTTATTTTTATCTCTCTCTTTATTTTAGCTGCATTTTCCGTGTTTGATTTATGATACCATACCGTTCCTTGGACCCCAAGTCGCGAACGTACAACCTAACTCCTACTTCCCTGTGATTCTTTTTGCCGTCTTGCCGTTGCAATTTCTTAAGTTATCGCAATGGTTAGACTCGATTGAGTGATTTGCTAAACCTGCCTTAAAAATCCAGATTCCGTGTATTTACCGACTCCTTTTCTTCGACAACAACTACTAAATAGCAGCCTGCTATTTTGTTTTTGCAGATGAAAGTGAAGACATAACAAGACCTGACTCAGACAAGTTTAATTTAATCTTTAGAGATGTAGAGAGTTTACATCAACAAGGTATGAAATTTTCCGTAATTTGGATATGCACGGCATTTCGTGGTGTTGAATGACAGTCATTGTCTTTTACTGTGCCGGTGCTAAGAAATTTTTTTTTTTAATTATAAAAACTTTAATTATATTACTTTAAAATATTAAAATTTATTTTTTTTCAAACTATTTTATTTAACTAATGAAAAAATATACAATATGATAAAGTATAATATATGATTTAATTAAATAAATTATTTTATTTCCTTAACTTCTCTTAAATAAAAGTTAATTAGATTTTATAATTAAAACTATATATATAACTCATTTTCATGGTACAACGAATATATAACAAGGGATTTTTTTTTTTTTTCCACTCGCATTTGCTTGTTCTCCCTTCTTTCAGTTAGCAAACCCAGAGAACAAGTAGCTGATGCAAAAGCTCTTCTGAACATCACGGAATGCTTGGTGTCGTCTGTGAAAGCTCAAACCAATGATGGATTAACTCCTTCAGACTTTGTCTCGCGTATCCTTGACCAATTTGGAAAACGATGTGAATCAAAAACTAGCTCCGAGGACTGCAAGAACTCAATACTTTGGAAGGATGTTGGAATTGCTGTATCAGGTGTTTTCAAAGGAGGTGCTGGATGCTGCACCATGTAATGTTAATTCATAAAGGGTTCTTAGTCATGTTATTTGTTGTCATATTGTAAGTTGTAATGTTATTTTCGATTTTTTCTTCTCCAGGATTGGCCCCATGGATACTGAAATAAAGCAGGGGAGGATTGTTAATCGAAGAAAGCGAATGAGAACCACTCAAATTGCTAGGCCAAAAGAGGTAAAACACACAGTATGGAGTTTTTGCTAGACAGAAATTGGCGGGCAGAGGTTTAAATGTTGTCAGAACTTTCTTTCATGTATAGATTGTTGTCTTTAGTTGCCAATGCCGTAATCTTCCTACTAATCTTCTGCCCGTTTATTACCCATTTTATTATAGTTGGAACTTAATAAAGGTGTAATGGCATTGTGTTTGAAGTTACTATAGAAATAAATCATCCAAGATTTTAAGACGTACATGCATCTCACTTTCTTTATAGTCTTTACTTGTTAGGATGTGCAACTAGTCGTTCTCATTGTTTCTGTATCTCAGTTTCCCGATGTAATTGTACCTTTTTGCAGCTTGATGGTCGTTCGAGGCAAAAGATAGTTGACACTGATGAAAATATGTCAACCATGTTTAGTATCTTGAAGGAAAAAAGAGTTGTGAGACTTGAAAATCTGGTATTGAATAGGAACTCATTTGCCCAGACGGTGGAGAATTTATTTGCTCTTTCGTTTTTAGTCAAAGATGGAAGGGCCGAAATAAAGTTGAATGATAATGGATGGCAACTAGTTTGTAGGTGACTAAAATTTTTTACACTAATCCACTGTCTATATAGTTATCTCTTAAAATGATATTATAGGACTTTTCTTCTTGCACTTGCTTAATGCCAGCACCAAGAAACGCTCCTCCTGCAAACAAAGTTCTTTCTGGGGAAGTTGCCCATAGCCACTTCGTCTTCAGATTTGACTTTAAAGACTGGAAGGTATTCTGAAGCAGCTATGTAATAATTCTAGTGCTTTTATATTGTGTTTAGAGGTATTAAATTAACTGCTTTACTTTTTTTTCATTGACTATTAAAGTACTGTTTAATTGGAAGAATGAAAAAAATGAAGTGGAGTTGAAAAAATGATCGTATAATCTATACCTGTTCTTTGATTTCTATGTATAAAATAGTATTAATAATAAGGGACTGTACAGCTAAGTAACTGCCTTTTGCTACCAAACGCCTCCTTATAGTGGGGTCATTCTATATCGGCCTTAGTAATCAAGTGGTCTGCAGACAGCAATCTTTTTTTTTTTTTTGGGCCAACTACAGACAGCAATTTATTTACCACGCCAGCAGAAAAAAAAAATAACAGAACAAGAATATCCGACTGACCCTGGAAACTCGAGTCTTTGCACATGCATTACATGTTTCACACCAGCTAGAATATAGATAGCCATCGACATGTTGCTGGTACTTCTGAGTTTCGTTTTCAGTCTGTATTTTTACTCATCGTAATGTCATTATATGTGATCATCCTAACGGAGCCATCTGTGCAAGAAGTAATGTCATTATATGTGATCACCCTTGATTTAGCTTCTGTTGGTGTGTATTTTGGCTCATAAGCTTGTGCTGAACGAATTTATATATATGAACTTTGCAAGTTCTTAGTGGTTAATGTCTTGCCTTGTGTGAAATTCTCAGCTGATGGCTTACTCTGTTAGGATTGGTGAGGAGATGATGCCCCACAGGAATAGTGAATTGCCGTCTGACTCCACAGCAGCTGTGGATGAAATTATTGACACAGAGCCTACAGTTATTTGACTCACCAGTTCCACTACGTGCATACAAACACACAACTTCTGCCATGGAAAACTGATAGTGGAGTCAAAGGTGCCGATGATTCTGATGAACGTGCGCTAGCTACAGAAATAGCTCGGGTTTTTTTTTTTTTTTTCCTAGCCCCATTCACCATCACGTAGTAGTGTGTTATGGAAATTAGAAATGGTCTATCACAATATATATAAAGTGATCTTTTTAACAAGTTCTTTTGTTGCTAAAATGACGCGCGCAAGATTTAATGGCGCCACATGAAGTGATGTTTTGACGCACGGAGGCACGCATCCTTTTTACTATTTATTATTGTTTGTAAATTCTTAAAATTTAAATTATCAATAGCTATTACTATGAATTAGTTACATTGAAAAACTGTTTTTTTAAAAGAGTGATACTTCCCATCTTAATTATAAGAGACCGTTGGCTTTTTTTAAGTATCTTAGAAAAATCTTAAAAAAGCTAATTTAATTACTAAATCATATCATATATTATGTTTTATTACATTATATATTAGTTTATAAGTCAAATAACATAATTTAAAGAAAAATGATAAATTTTAACATCTTAAAGTAATATAATCAATTTTCTTATAATTCTCTAAAAAAAAATCCACAAGCCCTTATAATTAGGATTGAAGGGAGTATTGTTTTTTTTAACTCAATTATGCATCTTGTTGCTCTTTAAGGGCTCAAATATCTTCCTACAATTTAGGATTTAATTCTTAGCTGCACAAATTATTAGTAGCTATGGAGCATCGAAAGAGGATAAAAAATAATTATACTTGTACATGTATAATAATTTTAAAATGTATTTTTTTTATTATTACCTCCTACCCTAAATATAAAATTCAATTTAATTTTTTTTCAAGTTATTAAGGAAGTCAAATAAAAATATAAGTTAACCGAATTTTATATTTAGAATTAAAAATATAAATATAGCCTGTTATGTATTTTTTTGTTAGGCATATGTATCTTCCTATTGGAAGTACTCCAATTATGTTTAAGACATTGTCGGATACTAAATTTAGGTCCCTTTTTTAATGAGAATTTAAATATTAGTTCATCATGTTATAGGATATTAACCTCTTTTGTTAAATCCAACCTATGATATTCTTGAGATGAGGAACAATATAGAAATCTAGAAAAATGTATAAATGGGGATAACTTATATGTGGGCCTTATGGATGAGCATGGATTAGATTGGATTGGGTTGGACATCAACTTGAGATCTAGTCTAGTACCAACTTGAGGTAGAGTTGGACTAGACCAGGTCTGATGGACTGCTTAGATTGGTTAAGGTGATCTAGCCTAAGCAATTTAGACCTAAATTTTATTTTATTTTTTGTGAGAAAAATTAGTTAAACCTTATGATCACAATTATTTATGATAATAACATATGTATAATCATATAAAGATGATCCTACAAAATGAACTAAATTATAAATCCTTGAAAATCTCCGACAACATTCAATTAAAAAAAAGTAGCAAATAAATTTAAATATTTTTTTATAAAAATATTGACCTGGACTAAATTAGACCAATTCAGGCGATCTAATCCCTTATCTCGAAATCAGGTCCAACCCAATATAATCTATTTTTATTGTGTATCTTATTTAGATTAGACTAACTCAAATTGAATCAGACTAAGTTAAGTTGGACTGAACTCGACCCGTTTTTTGCTTAACCCTAATGGGCCTATAATGTGGTTTGCACACGCGCGAGCAGGTGTTGATGGCTGATGCTGCCTCCATCACGGAGTACGTGACATCGAAGCAACCTTTTAAAGTCGGTGGGGTAGGTGTAAAAACTAAAAACCCTAATGTCCATTAAGATAAATAATTAAATAAAGAATGCAATTCAATTCCAATTTTTTTTTTAAAAAAAAAAACCAGCCTATTTCATTATTATTAATTCAATTTCAATTGTTAATATCCTCTCCTAAGAACTTCGACCTCCTTTCGAAGCCTCCACTACACATCAACGCATCCCCGAGCAGCTTAGCGCCCTGCTCTTTCGAATCCTACCTATATTTTTAGGGTTTCCCACTCTAACCCCTCGTTACTTCTGCTATCTGCTGGATCTTTCTGTATTCCAGCGATTTGTTTATCTGCTATCTGTTTCTATTTCGGTCGAGGATATTGTTATTCGGATCTTGATCTACTGCTTCCTTAAAAATGGATGTCCGTAAGAGAGGGAGGCCCGACGCTGGCATCAACGTTAACGGTGGCCTTAAGAAGACCAAGCAAGGTTTGCTTTTTTAAAAGTTTTCTTCTATATCTGCTCAACTATCTAACATATTCCAGAGTTATTCTTGCACTGTCCAGCGTATTTGTTTATTCACATTTTCGAAGCATCTTGAGTTCTGGTTTATTGTTTAGTGGCTTTTCTTTGGTGATTATTTGCTTCTTTTCCTGTCCGTGCTGGATTTTTAAGTAGCCTTCTCCTATTAGTAAGCTGCATCTAAAATTATTCTTCAGCTGCCCTTTGAATCTGGCGTAAATTAAAAAAGAATCTTCGGACTTCCAAATTAGAGGCTAAGGCATCCAATTTTTTTTTTTTAAAAAAATAAATTTCTGGCTGAAAAACGTGTTCACTTGTTTTCATCTTATTGCTATTTTTTTTTTTTCAAAGGCCTCTTTTTCATTCATAATAGCCCCTGCGAGGGTTGCCTTTGAGGTGGTAGTTTTTGTCCACTTGCACAAGCATACCTGTAGATGTAACTAAAAATGTTTTGAACTGTTCATCAACTGATGGGAAGACATTCTGCGTTCAGGACAGTCAACGACCCTTCTGTGTATCAAAGAAACCAATTTTTGCTTGAAAATTTAGTGCCTTCCAATTCAGTAATAACCACAATTTGTAATATCCATGATTGCTAAAACGCTGCCTTCATTTATTAGTTACTATGCAAATGATGAACTTTGAGCATGTTCTCTTTCAGTATGACTCAGAAAGGACAAGAGTCCGCGTCTAGTCCCTAAAGTTTAACTCAAGTTTAATTCAGTCCTATAAGTTTGTTCTGGTTCAATGGCTCCCTCAAAGTTTGGTTTAACTTCGACGCACATACATAATGGATGAGTTCAAGTTGTGCCAACTTATACCCAACTCACTATATTGTATTCATCTCAATACAATCCTGAATGAGTGTATTTTAGGTTTAAACAATCTCTCCCATTCTGGAACCCAAAATTCTTAGTAGGTTAAACCTATTAAACGAATAACTGTCGATGTTGCTGATGCTTCAAGACAACTATTGAAGTTACTCTCAAGATTCAAGTGATGTCTGTTTTAGTGCTGCATTCATTCTGTGTATATTCAAAAACAAGTTTTGACAATTGATTGAAAGTGCTCGTGAAAGATTTAAAAATTGGCTTGACAGACACATACATGAATACTAGACGTTGCTCTAATTTGTCAGTAGATGGAATAAGATAGCTGCCATAATGCTTATATATCACAGCCCATTCGCTGTGAAGCACCGCCTCAACACCAGATTGAGCATATGAGGTCAAGCTTTAGCAAGTTGTCCTGTGCTGCCGGGGTTTAGGGATTTGAGAGATTGCTTAAGCTCTAGAATACATTGATTTGGGGGGTTTATTCAGAGAAAGAAAAGAAATTGTTGAGTTGGAGCATCCTTTACAGGTGTGCGTCCTTATTCAACCCAATATATAGATGTGTCTGAGCCAAATAAGATACTTCTGTTGAAGAAACTTTTGAGCTACGGAAAAAAGTATTATATCCAACATTTTTGAAACTTTTGAGGACATCATTGAACCAAAATAAACCTGTTGAACTAATTCAAAACTTTGTGAAGCTTTGGGGACCTAAGATGGACTTTTGCCTCCCATAAGTAAGATATCATTTGAAGCCCCAACAATTTTGATAGAAAATGTTATAGGTAAATAGGCAAGAGAATATTAACTCAGAAAAAGTAATTAATGTTTTGCAACAGAATTGGAGTCCTTATCCACTGGTGTAGGAAGCAAATCGAAGGCATGTACCAAGTTTTTCAGGTTCCAATCTATTCTTGTCTAAATAAATATTTTGAAGTGTACAGTTTTATTTTTTTTTCCCAAAAGAATGCTGTAAGTTAATAATTAAATGTACAACTGCTATAAAACTCTGCAAATTAACCTGGTATTGGAGATTTTTATACAGGTACATACTGTTGTCGGCTCTAATCAAGTCATAACAGAATAGTGTTTTTAATGGAGTACAGAAAAGATAATATATCCCCATGTTGGACAGTTGGTGTTGAGCACTCCCCATGGCAATAGAAATTGATAATTACCCTCTTCATGTCTGCCTTACAGCTTTATAGAATTAGTGTGTTCCACACAATTAAGCATTATTTAATTCTAATACCCAGCTCTTAGTGGATTCAATGGCTTATGAACCTCATTTAAATTGGTGAGCCAGTAATAAGTTAGTACAATGAACTTTGATCAGTTGGAACAGGTATGATATCAACATAAACTTGATTTGGATTGTGTTGTGGAGCTCTGTGCGTACTCTTTAAAAATGAAGAAATGTGCGCTTTCTGTCATCTTCAACCTTAACTGGACATCGTGTATCCGAATATTCTTTCGTTAGATGAAACTTTCTCTAGCAATTAGGGGTGAATTCAATCATGAATGTTCATTGTTTTCAGCCATCATTGTATCTATGAAATTGTTTGAACTTGTGACGTAATCCCAATTACTTTCTTTTGCTATGGCAGCTACTTCATAGCATTATCAGTTTAGTTGCACATTCTGTTCTATGAATGTTTTAATCTTCGCTGTAGATGATATAGTTGTCTGTATTGGTTGAAAATGTTAATTTATGATTGTCAATAGTTTTTTTTTTTTTACCTGAATGTTTGTTAATAGTTTGAAGTTGTGATTTTGTGCTTGCATGCACTGTTTTATAGTTGTGAGCTTCTATTTAAGCTGCCTGCGTTCAATTCTATTGTTTTTGACAACTGATGTTCAAGTATTTCATAGAACATTTCTTAGTTAATAATAAATTTTGGTCTCTTGAATCACAATATGATACTTTTGGTGGCCTGTGATGTCTTTCTCGGTTTTACTATGGGGCTGGAATTTCTTCCCCTGAATTTCAGTTGAGAGAACGTCAGATACTTTGCTGCTAATGAATGTCATTGTGTTTTCCTGGATAGTTGTTCAACGTCTGCTACTACAATTGTAGCATTTTATTTAATACTAAAATTTGCAACTGCACCCTTGGTCTCATAACTTGATGAAGCTAAGCTAGACAAATTTACACGTCAAATATACGTTTTCATGCAGATAAGGCTAATGGAGTTCAATAACTTTGTAATGGGCTGTATAAAAGTAGAGTGATTTGATTGTTACCCGTGGAAGTTTGGGTTTGGATCTTTTTAGGTGGCTTAGAGGGAAGAGTGCACCTTCGAATTGTCCTTAAAAATGGTAATATTATTCAACAATGTAACCCTATTAGAATATTAAGTCAAGTCTAATACAATTCAGTAACCCAATATCATTACTACCAAGTCCTTCTCAGTTTTCTTTACGCATGAAAGGGAACGGTGGCTGGGTTTCATCAGAACTAAGGTCTGTGATATCTAGAGCGAAGCCCAATTATTCAAACCATTCACCGGTTTTGTGGTAATTATGAAGCACAACTTGTAGGACATTTGATCCCGCACAATATGGTACTGAAACTGGCAGTTAATTGATGGATGAGATCAAGAACAAAGTAATATCTCCTCACTTGTTGATAAAAAATTGATTCAGCTATATCAAAACCTTGCTTCTGAATTCTGACCTCTAAACGTTGATGGACATGCCCTTTATGACATTATCTCCCTTTTGTGTGCTTGGTTGATTGTTGTTTATACATGGGTTTATTTTGGAGTTTGATTTACATATGTTTGGAGGGACAGGCACTATTCTGGATTCTTGTGTCAGCATATGTTATTCGTGTAGCATATCTATTGATCGAATATATAAGAACACCTATTATTTGAATGTCTGAAGTTTCATTCCATTCCTTTAGCATTTGCTAGATAGTTGATATTTTTTTCAAACGTGATATTTTTTTCATTCCATGCCTTGAGGAATTTGAATGAGTTAACACCTTGACCTCACTCTGCAGGAAAGGGGGTGAGACTCAGATTTTTATGTAGTCATTATTAATACTTTGGCATGATCTGATTGTTTAATTCTCGGACCATTGCAGCACTGCTGGCTGCCCTTTTGGCGAGGGTTGCCACTTCTTGCACTATGTTCCTGGTGGTTATAATGCTGTTGCTCAGATGATGAATTTAGCCCCTGTTACTCCAGCTACTAGAAATGTTGCAGCCCCACCACCAGTTCATAATGGCTCCACTCCTGCTGTCAAATCTCGCATATGCAACAAATATAATTCTGCAGAAGGCTGCAAATTTGGTGATAAGTGTCATTTTGCACATGGTGAATGGGAACTTGGCAGGCCTATGGCTGCTTCAGTAGAAGATCATCGGGCTGTGGGACCTATTGCAGGCCGTATTGCTCCCAACCGAATGGACCCCCCACCTCGTCCCGTGGCTAGTTTTGGTGCCAGTGCCAATGCCAAGATTAGTGTAGAAGCATCCTTAGCTGGAGCAATCATTGGGAAGGGTGGCGTAAATTCCAAGCAGATCTGTCGCCAAACAGGTGCCAAACTATCGATTCGGGATCATGAATCAGATCCAAATCTCAGAAACATTGAGCTTGAGGGAAGCTTTGAACAAATCAAGGAAGCTAGTAACATGGTGAGAGAGTTACTCGCAACCATCTCAATGTCCGCACCACCTAAAATCCCTGGTGTTCCTGGTGGCTCAGCCCCACCTGGAAGCAATTATAAGACGAAGCTGTGTGAAAATTTTGCCAAAGGATCATGCACCTTCGGAGAGAGATGTCACTTTGCACACGGGGCTGCTGAACTGCGTAAAACGATAGTATAAACTGTTTAGGTGCGTTTCGTCTTGCCCTTTCGTAGCCAGTGGTGTAATTTTTTTTGTGCGCTTCAACTACTGAGTGTTACTGTTAAATTGCATTATCAGAATTTCGTTCTTGTTTTCTTTGGCTTTCTCAATTCTAGATTTGGATTGAATCCGTATCTGTTCTCATTAGGTTTTCTGAATTGGCTTGAGGTCTTTGTCCCGAGATTTCTAAATTCTAATCAAGACTGAAGACTGGGACTCTCCTTGTACGGAGTGGCACCGTTTCCTCGACGGTGTTTTTAGGACGTTTATTTTTTCCTTTTCTATTTTAATCTTTTAGATAGTTGGCTACATATTCGTCATATTGCGACTGATATGCGCTTTGGGAGTAAAATTTGGAGATGGGTCTGAGGTGACTGGCAATTTTGGTGGCCTTCTTACTTAGGCTCCTCGTCTTTTTGTTTCTGCGATGATTATTAGGCGGCCAATTTGGTACTCGGAATTGATTTTGATTGAATTGGAAATGGATAGAGATTGATATGAAAAGGGAAATGGGATTTAAAAGTATGGGATATCATGGAAATTATACTTAATTTTTACATCAAAATACCAAAATGCCCTCCTAAATTATTTTTTAAAATAGAAATTCCCAAATCAGTACAGCAAGCCATCTTCATCTTCATGTGAAAAATCCCAGAAAAGTCAATTTTCTAATAATTATCTACAGTTATATATAATTCTTAACACCCAAATTAATAACCAACATGCCAAGTTAATTAAAAAAAAAAAGACAATATGCAATAGATATTTGGATCTGAGGGCCTAAACAAAATCATTAATCAAGGAAATACCAAGCCCAGATCCCAAACCCACGGATCTGAGGTTCATGAAAACATCATCACAACAAAACGAACATATGAAAAAAGGTGAAGTCTAGAGACAGGAATTGAGAGCACCATGTGTCATACAAATTTTCCACCTTTAGAAACCATTGACTCACTACAAGCGAAACGGGAGAAGCAGAAAGGGATGTCAACTCAACAAGTTAAGCCTATGGCCTTATTTGGTACAAGGGATTGATGGGTAGGGAGAAAGATTGGGACAGGGATTTGATTATTAGGCTCATTTGGTATGATGGACTGGGGTTGGGTTAAGGATTTGAATACCACACATGAGGAATTCCTGCAAAGCCTCCTCCTCCCCTAGTTTTGAAATTTTAAGCCTAGGATTCCAAAATTCGTAAACCGAAATATCCTCATTTATAATATTTTTCTGTCAAAATTTTTCTAGATTAATTTAACCTAATAAAACTATTTCCTTCCAAACCACTGATAGCATCATCGTCCACCATCATCGTCCACCGGCCGCCATCGTCAACATTCTTCCACTGCTCTGGTGAAAGTTTCCTCTCTCCCTGTCTCTCAACTCAGCGACACCGTTTATGCTTAGTCATCTGACTTTGCTTTAGTCCTAAAATCTAGCGTCCCAAAAATTTATTGTCTCTAATTAGCAAAAGGAGTAGCATTCAATGGATTCAACAGTGAAGGTGAAGAAGGGTGCTGGAGGAAGAAAAGGTGGTGGTCTGAAGAAGAAGCCAGTGTCCAAGTCTTTGAAAGCCGGTCTTTAATTTGCCGTTAGAAGAATCGGTCGGTATCTGAGGAAAGGAAGGTACGCACTGCGTGTCGAGACCGGTGCTCCGGCCTACATGGCTACAATCCTTGAGTACTTAGCTGATGAGGTAATCATCATACTCTTCAATCTCCTAATCGATTGGAGTGATTCCGTGTTCTGCTGCCAGTAGATCTCAGATTGGTGCCATTGGGAATATGAGAAGTCTCAATGTGCATCATCTAGATTCTATCATTTATGGGCTTTTCTAATTTCAACCTCTGAAAATGTGTAATGATATTTTGGATTGAATCATAATTTCCTTTAGAATGATAGGAGGCGTTTTTTATCCATTTAACTAATTGGATTAAATTGGTCAATTTCACCGTCACTGAATTATCATTTATGTCTTGGTGTGCAAGTTTTGGAGCTAGTTGGAAATGCAGCTCGTGACAACAAGAAGAACAAGATAATCCCTAGGCCATAATTGAGATCAGAAAACCCAAGCGGATAATGAGAAATAGGGAAGAGGAGGAGAGAAGCAGAAAGGGAATGATTGAATCAAATTAAGGGTAGAATAGTCTTTTTCTCCTTTATGATTAATTAAAAATTTAAATTAATTTAATCAGTACCTCCAATTATTACTATGAACCAAACGTTATTTTAAACTCCAACCCCTATTCTAATCTCATTCTCAATCTCAATCCCTATCATTATCCCAATCCATCAAAATTCATTATCTCATACCAAACGGAGTCTATGGAGTTTAGATTCGGCATCCACCATCAAAGGGGGTGGAGAATGGGAAAGCGTCGTCGTCATTGTTAGAGGCCATGGAGGTGCTGTTGTTACCAGCAGTGGGTGTCTCGACTTCATCACCAATGGTGGGGTAGGCATGTTGTCAGTGACGCCGGGGTGGAAGGAGGAAAGGTGTGGTGGCTGGAAGATGCTTAAGGCTTGTTTGGTAACTTCAAATAAGTCACTTATAAGTGACTTATTGCATAATACGAGAAAGACTTATCTCACATACTTACTTTGTATTTTGCAATAAGTCACTTATAAGTTACTTATAAGTCATTCCAAACACACACTTAAGATGGGTAGGGACTGGGGAGGGTGAAGCAAAGAGGAGGATAATTGTTGTAAATGAGTAGGTGAAATTATAAATCTTAGTGTTTTTTTTATGGAATTGATTTTAAAGGAATCGGCTTATTTTGGCTTCCACATGACCAAACATACATCTTCATAGAATTGAATCCCAATTCCATCATACCAAATAGGCTCTAAATATTTCTATTGGCTAATTCTCACATGCCAACTAGAGTTAGATAAATATATATTAAAGGTGTGTTTGGAATAATTGTGGGACGGTAATATAAGTGATAAATATATTATGATAAATTTTAATGTTTTAAAATGATATAATTAAATTTCTTAAAATTCTCTAAAAAAGTCAATTAGGTCTTATAATTAGAACCGAAAATAGTAAGTTATAACATAAAAATAAAAATCAAAAATTAAAAAAAGAAGATGAAAAAGTCCAAATAAGCAAGAAATTTTTGCTTATGGATATAAGATCTTAATGGGTAAATGAGTCCAATAAATATATTGCAATCCCATACACTTAAAAAATGATAATCAATATAAAAATTTCATTTTCCCCAAAACAACGTCCGATTAGACAGCATATTGTAATCCCAAACACACTGTAAATTGATAAAAAAAAAATAATTTTGACTTAACGTATGAACGAGTGTTTTTCCTTTTTATTCACTTCTTTATTTTCTTTCCCCTTTAATTGAGGCAAAATTATAACACAATCATTTATTTATATAAAAGTGGACTTGTAGCAAAGGTTTTTTTTTTTTACTCAGACTGTACCCCTATAGAATGGACCAAAGTGGTAGGTGTAAATTCCATATTGTAAAAGTGGGTCTCTCTCTCAACAAGAAAACCACCCTAAAAAGTTTTCAAATTCAAATCATCGTAATGACAGAGATGTGAGTTGACATTTATAATGTGAGATGCATTAATATCATCTAGCGATATGTCGAATTTCACAAGTTTTTGAAAGTTGACATTTAATCATGTTAAATCGCCAATGTAACTGTGCTGCGAATTGTGTTATTTGAGTTAAAAAGGGCATTTATAACATGTGAGTGGATTTATATTTAGTACAAAAAATTTCTTTTAAAAGTGAGCTTATAATACATACTATAATGGCCTGGTATATATAGTGGTATCTAAACCTGTCAAACTATTTTTTTTCTTACTAAAACTTCAGGGTATGAAAAGGACTTTTACCCAAATACAATTTGATTACCCAAAAGACCCATTAGTGTAGTTTGGGCTTTTTTTTCAAGAGAGAATTCACTCACTCCAAAACCTGAACGAGTTCTGTGGGAACTATTTGAGGATAATAGGGACAGAGAAACAGAGATTTTGCCTCCTCGCCTCAGCCCTCTGCGATGGAGGGAAAGCCTGAAACCAATTGAAGTCTGAAGGGAACTTGTGTAATCGGATGAAAATTCCGATGCCTTTCGAGATTTCTGCCTTTGTCTTCAACACGAATTTGTGAATTGTGATCCTCATCGGAGAGAGAAGCGTATCCAGAAATGGGCCCGAGAACTGAAGCCCATCAGATTCATAATAATGCATTATGTGATAACATATATTCCAACAAAAAAATGTTCTCAAGAAAATACCGTATTAGATCATCACGGGGTAAGACAGTGTTAAAGTCGAGTAGTTATTGGATGTGTTGGCCAAAAAAATAAAATAAATAAGACGGTACCATTCTCCTAATTTTGACATTAAAAATGAATACACTATATTTATAACCACAAAGTTAATTTGGTATGCTTCTGAAAATAGGTTTTTCTCTTTCGCCCGTAACCTTGCCGTCCATGTAACTCCAAGGGCCTCATACCAACGAAATTTCATGGGATGCTTGAAATTGAAATAAACAGCTAAGCAGTATATATAAGGTTAAGTAGCATCTTTAATCCCTCAAATCTATCCTAATTTTAGTTTTAATCCCTATAAAAGCAAAATAGTTTTCATGTCTTTATTAGGTTATATAGGTTAATGGTTTTAAGGAAATGAAATTTAAGAAGTAAGAATAAATTAAGAGACTAAAGATTATATTAACCGTCCTAAATAAAATATTATCGGTTGAGCACAAGGCAAGTCAACAAGATTTGTACAAGTAAGTTCAAGTTGGCAAAAAATAAATTTCAAGTTGGGCAAGGCATATCAGGATATGACGAGGACGATCCTGAGCATGTATATGCTCGTAGGTTTATTAAGGGAATATAAACAAGTGAAATACAAAACGAATCGTTTCTTTCTTATTTTTGCTGCACTTCTACTTCCATTCCCTCTCTTTCTATTTCTAATCAACATTTCACAAATTAAATAATCAAATTAAAAAATGATTCATGCTTACAGGTCCTAATCAAAATGATTTACACGGGGCGATGTTGACGTATTATCATTAAGAGACAAACTGTCGAATCAGCATCCAATGGAAATCATTCGAATTCATAAGGTAAAACGATGTTGATGATGTACTAGCAAATTAAATTTGGAGTCGTGTATATTGATAAATTGACAGAACTATTATAAAATGAAGTGTTTTATTAAAAACAAACCGGAGTGTGTATTAATACAAGCCGATTAAATATTCTTCTTCTGTTTTTTATTTTCTCTTGGGATTTTTTTTTTTTTTTTTTTTTGTGGCTGAAACACAATTCCCCGTGATGCCCAAGGGCGACAAATCCTTTACTATGCCAGTACGTTGCTCATGCCATGGACCACGCTCTTCTTTCTTCGTTTTTTGTTTTTTAAGCTATAATTTATTAATTTCTCATTAAAAATTACATTTTTATTTACTTTGATAAGGATAAAAAAATTAAGAAAAAAGAATATATAAATGTGTGTCTGTGTGTGAATGAAAAAAGAATGAACGGTGCCCCCCTGCCAGCCACCTTTATCTCTCAAATTTTCTCACCACAGGTAGAGGTTTGGGGATGAGGTTGTTATCTCCAGCATGACCTTGTGGTTGTGGATGACGTTGGATCATGTCTGTTTTGTTTTCTTTTTCGTGTTATTGTATTTTATTTCAAAAAAATTATTTTAATCGTCCATTTACTAAATTCTATGGTTGTCAACTCCAGAGGCAGCTATCAACAACCGCTAGGCAATTTAAACAGTAAAAGCATTTCAATAAATGGATAATTAGAATAAATGATAGAAAAATTTTAAAAGCCCTTATTATAACTTGTTAATTTCACATCACTTCTTTAATGTATATTTCTTTATTAAGGATCTCATCGCAATTTTCTCTTATAATATTTGCCTTCTTTCTTTCTTTGTTATTCTCTTTTGCCAATCAAAACACAAGGTAGTACAAGTATGGAGTAGTATTTTTTTTGGGTCAAAAAGTATTATTATTTATTTCACTGGCTATCTCTCTCTATTTTTTTTCCCCTTCTACCAACTTGTGTTTATCTGAACAAGTCGAAAATTTGCTACATATGTAAAGTTTAGTGAGTTAACCTCCAACTGATAGTTGTGAAGAGAATTCTTACCACTCGTGTTAACATAAGTTGATGAAATGAGTTTCTTTACTAATAAAAAATAGGGGGATTTCAATTAAGAACAAAATAAGGGAATTAATATTAGAGCAGTCCATGAACAAGTAAATGTGCCATATGAACAAGGAAAATGCTTGTTCTTATGACACATTTACTTGTTCATAAACTGTTCTGGTATTAATTCCCTTATTTGGTCTTCTACTGAAATTCCCCCTAAAAAATAAAAATTGGTTATTGATTTAAAAACACTTCCGCCAGCAGTAATTTGTTAAAAAGTAAATAATTTCAAAATATGAGTTATATTGTATTTTAGTTTAGCGATGCATACTCAGGTTCTTAGACTTGGATCGCATCAGCCGGTTTAGCCCGTAAATCAGCGACCCAGTGTCTAAACCGGTCCAGTTCAAGAGTCAACCTAGGGTCACATATTTTTTAATAATTTTTTTACATTCTCTTTAGAAATTCATATTAATAACTTTAAAATCTTCCTTTTCCCATCGGTTCAAGCCTGGGATAGCTCCAATTTGACTTCAATTTGACCAACTAACTTTTTACCCATTACCCTAACCAATTCAATCACCAGTCCGGGTTTTAAAACCTTGATGCATACATAGCTAAGCTTTAATTGAAGTATACCATTTAGAGTTAAGTGTAAAATTTATATTATTTTTATGAAAAAAACTTATATTGTTTCATTTAATTTTATTTAAAATGTTCGGGTGGCTTTTATTTAAAGTGGGATAATAATTTGTTGCTTGAAAGATTGGTGAATTTGTCAGCGAAGAAAATAATGTTGAATTTCATACATGCATGTGAATGAATTTGTTTCACTTTTTATATAAAAAAGATCAGATCTTTAGCCCACAAACACAGAAATTTGATCAAGAAAGGAATTGGTCAATCTCAATGGGGGCAAGTATATGTCACTAGTGGCCAAATCAAATCAAATCAAAAAGCATGCGCGGTTCTTTCAATGAACGCACCGCATTAATATCGCAAAAGGCGTTACTCCAGACTCCAACTTCGTCAGTTCATAGTCAGTGATTCAGACGGAAAAGAAATCTGCGCTAAAAAAAGGTTTCGAAAACAAATATTTTTATAAGAACTTAATTATACTGGAGTACTATAAATCATGAAAGATAATGACTGATTACGGCTTAAAAGGCATTTAAATCCACCGGCCAAACCAAAAGTTGGTGCAATTGATTAAATTTAAATGGTTAATTCATGAGTACAATATGGTCTTCAGTTCAAATCATGACAATACTGTGTAACTACACCCCCTACTTAATATAAATTTGAATAGATTAACAGAGTTAATCAAGTTGATTAATGTAATATATATTTTCTCAAGTACTCTAAGCATATTTCTTAATTATAGATTTCCCTCTTTAATATGAGTAGATTAAAAATAATAATAATAAATATATAGGTGAATAAAATTAACTCTTAACTATTGTCCTTTTTTTTTTTTGCCCCATAACTATTGTTCTATAGAACTATAGGAGTGAAGGAATACATTCTTACTTACTTTTAAGTGGAATATTAGATCCACGTGAATCAGACCTCAACTCAAATAAACTTTTTTCACAAAAACACAATTTTTTACAAAATTAATTTATTTTATTCTATATATGTTGATTAATATATAAGAAACCAAGTATTGCCCAAAAAAGATATATGAGAAATCAAGTGATTAATATCTTACAAATACCTTTTCCCAAATTAAGATACATGTGATTGATTATTATTAATCTAGGCCGAGATTTGATTTGTATGGATTTGTTGGTTGATCGTTAATTAAATTGGTTTAATAATATTAAATCTATACGTGATGGCCCCATTAATTTGGAATCACGTACTGCGGATGACATATCTACAACAACGTTATGATCACAAATTAAATTAAGAGCTTACCTTAAAGACACTAATCTGTTAAGGAAAATAGATCCTTTCAATTCCTATGACGTTTTATTTGTGAGCTCGTCTAAAGTTGGGAAAACAAGTCGAATTTGTTGGGTTGTCACTTTTAAAACTATTTAAATAGAGGGTCGGGTTTTTATCTTACAGGTTAAAAATAGAATTAGGTTTATAAGAGTCAGCTTGTTGAGCCTCGATCTTAAAAGGGCCAGCTCTACAGAGTTATGGGTCGGCCCTTTTAAACCCTTTTAATTTTTTTAATTACTTTATATAATTTAACTAATTTCCTTTTAACAAAAACTCTAACCTAATAAGGTAATCAATCACACACACAAATTATGTCATTTAGCTCGTGTTGTTTAATGTCTATTTCTTTATGTTTTGTGTGTCTATTTATATTTTTAGTGGGTTAACATTTGATAATGGTATATCTTAAATTATGTCATTTGTTTATTTGTATATTGTATGTTGCTACCATTTAGACTTTTATGTTAACATAATTTATGTGTTAAATTAAAACTTTAATCGTTATAACTTACTAATTTTTTCCTTACTATAACAGATATTGAAAAAAAGAAAGTTTAAAAGGCTTCCGACTTTAACCATTATGTTATTGAGCCCGACTTAAAAAAAAAAAAAGTGCTTTTCTTAAATTATGTTTTACCATGTTAGCCCTTTAAAAGCTTTGACCTTAAAGGGCTAGCTATACAGGTAGTGGCT
>JBAGKO010000010.1:9441990-9467358 GCA_037177275.1 Acacia concinna
TGTCAATGGCTTTACATTGAGTTGTCAATGGAAACACACGTACTTCCTCCGGTCCATAATATAAGGCACTTCTAGAAGAATTGTTTGGTTCACAATATATGACACTTATTATTTCCTGTTAATTAGTTGAAATTCCTTATATTCTGGATTGGAGGAAGTATTTTTAATGGCATTTACAAAAAAAAATAGAAAGAGACAATGAGGTGCACTTTCTATTGACAACTTTATGTAAGGCTATTGACAACTTTATGTCAGGCTTGTGACAACTTTATACAGAGAGAAAGAGAGAGTATGATGTGCGTTAGTCACGTCAACGTCATTCGTCAGAGGGGAGAGAGAAATATTAAAAAGTTAAGGAAATTAATTACAAAAAAGTCGTACGGGACTTTTTTACAAATACGAGAATTTGCGGGACCATGTTATTGTATATTTCGTTGGTTAGGACCGAAATGCAATTTTCCCTAATTATTTCTCCTCCCCTTCTTCCTATTTTTCATCATGAAAAATCTTGTTCACAATTTATTTAAATAATTCAAAACACGTGTTAATCAATTAAAAGATTCAGCTGGTAAATATTAAATCTGTCGCTTTCGCAAGGTATTCCCCAGCCCGGTAGGCTAACGCTGGTAAGGAGATTTAACGCTGCTCCATACCTAATGTCAGGGATCGAACCTCTAACCAAGATTAATGGTGGAAGAGCCCTCACCGCTTTACTACACGCCCTTAGTTTTGTTAGAGTTATTTTAAACACTTTAAATAAACCACTGACCCTAGCAAATGCATCAAACTAAAGTTCGTATGTTTAACATTTTTTATCGTTGAATACTTTCAAGTCCTAAATTTGCTTTCTTTCTTCCCAGGGCGAATAATTGCTCGCCATATGTGCAACGAAGCTAAAATGCATAGCTAAGGTTACATTCTATAATTTTATGCCATTTTATGCATCTTTTTAAATAATTTAATATTGCCATATATTTTTATTAACTAATTCATTCCCTAAAATAGTGTAATATCTATTTCAAGGTTGATTTGAATGAGTAAATACTAAATAAATTGTGCATAGCGGGAATTTTTTTTAAAAAAATAAATATAAAATTTTAAAATATGTAATAAATTAAAGGGAAAAGGATAAATAAATACCCTAGAAATATAAAATCCTTGAAAGATGATTTAAATTTGGTAAATGATAAATGAAGGGCAAAAAATTAATCAATTTTAATAATTCTCTATTTAGTTTTAGTCATTATTCTATATTGAATTTTAGTCATTCTCTACTTAGTTTTAGTTATTCTCTATTGAGTTTCAGGCAGAGCTCTTCTTTTATAATTTACTAAATTTGAGTAATCTTTCGAGATTTTAAATATTTATAGGATATTTATCTGTCTTTTTCCCTAATTAAAAAAGATCATTTCAAATTTAGCCAATAGCTTTTTCCCCTCTTAGATGTTGACTCTGACTTTTTAATGCTAAAGTAAGCTAAATAAGTGTCTTTGTATTATTTATATTTATATCTATTATTTAAATTAATTTATTTAACTCATAAACTTTATTATAATTTAATTGCACACACTTTATAATATAATTAAATAACTCACTTTCTCTTGTATTTATTATAAGATCCCGTTGAATTTTAAAAAAAAAATTTAAAAATAAACTGCTTACATTATTTTAAGGTATTAAAATTTATTATTTTTTTAAAATTATTTATTTAACTTATGAATTAATATATAATATAATAAAACACAATATATAACTAGATAACTTATTTTATTTCTTTAACTTTATTTAAAAATAATCAAATGAATTTTATAATTAGGAAAATCTCAGAAAAGGACTAGGGAAATATGGAAAGGATGAATCAAAGTTACGAAATGCGAAAATCCAAATTTTTCTTGAAATTACGAAAATGTCACTGAATTTTAATAATACGAGACTTTTAATTTTCGACAATACTATTTTAATTAACAATACAGGCACAACAATTTACAGCGTAAATACGTATTACCTAAATATTTTTGGTGTTGTTAATTGAGATAGTCTTATTACAAATTAAGAGCATCTTCAGTGGCATTTTTGTAATTTCAGAAAAAAAATACAAAAAAGCTTAATTCGATATTTCCGCATTTTGCAACTTTAATCAGTCATTTCCATATTTTCCTGATTTTTTTTGGGATTTTCATTTTATAATTTGAAACGGTGTATATTGCTTTTTTAAATTTTTATAAAAAAAGTCATTGGTCGTCCTGTAATATTTAAGACAAAATGAATTATAAAATAATAATAATAATAATAGTAAAAGTCCAAAAGCGCAAGTAGAGAGTTGAGATCCACGGGAGCCTGCACTGAGCCTATAGGACAATGGGACGGAAAGAGCAAGTTGAGTTTTGCAAAAAAAAAAAAAAAAAAAAAAGAGGAAAGAGCAAGTTGAGGAGGGTTAAAAAAGCTTAAATACAGGGGCCTTCCTCTTGTTCTTTCACACGCACATTCCCAGGGACGGCCGCTCATTCCCTAACTCACTCTGTTCCGACGCAGGAGGAGACTCCAGTTGCATAGCTTCAGCTTTCTCCTCTTCCGCTTCAGGTCATCTTCTCTCATCTCTTTTCTCTCTTCTATCATTTCACATTTTCTCTCTCTTCCCCCCCCCTCAATTATCTCTCGATTTTGGCCTTCACCCCCATTTTCACCACATCATCTATGCTAGATCCAGTTTTATTTTCCTCTTTTGCTTGTTAAGTTTTCTGGTAGATTTTAGATCCCTTCCGCGTTTTGCTTCCCTTCTTCGTTTTTCTTATCAAGAGTTATGAATTACGAATTTTGTCCTACAAGTTGAAGGTTCGGTGGTGGTTTTTGTAAATCTCTGATGGAAATGTTGTCCCTATATGATTCATTCTTGCCTAATGTAGATGGTCGGTTTCTTGTTGGTTTGCTTTTCGCCAGTACTACCGTTTGATAATATTGAGCGTTCAAGACCCTAGGCGTTTAGGGTTCGGATCTAGCAAGGGAAAAGCCCGCCATAGCTGGGTTGTTTGTCGTATATCTGGGATTGGAATGGTAGCCACATGACCCTTCTAAGGGGTATGGTCCCACTCCATGGCCTCCGTGGAATCTTCAATACAAGGGCTACCAACAAAAAAAAAACTGAATAGTATGCCGACTAGGGTGGCGGCCGCTTGTATGCTGGGTTTCATTTCATCCACTATTATTATCGCTAATTCGAGGGCTAACTTAAATCCTCAAGGCTTAGGACCTCAACAGGGGTCTATTTTCCGGCCACTGTTGAAGCTATTAGTATCCAGCTTGCTCGTCTAAGTCGTAATTTGATCTTTAGGAATCAGGATATATGTCAGAAAATTTGCTAGATTTCTACAATTTGATACTATTTCTGAAATTTTTCTGTTTTTTTTGCCAACATTTAAAATTACATACCTTTTTTATGCATATTGACTTTAAATCTAAGGTATTATTTATAAAAAATGAAAATAATTTACTAGTACTGATTTATCGCCATTTAATTATATAAATATTGTGTATATAAATTAAAAATATTAGAAATTTATTATTAAATTTTTGTAATATGATTCAAATCTTGTTTTGTTTTCCCTACAAAATTTCGATTCAAAGGTTAGTTCCAAGCAATTCAGTATTTTTAAAATTAATTCCAGAAAATATGTAGAGGTGAATATATAGGTCAAAGAGATCTAAGAAGAAAAAAGAATTACTTTCAAGTCTCAATTAATAACTTTATGTGTTGTCATTAATAACTCTTGGAGTCCAATTGAAAAATGTTATTGTTAAATCTCGCTAACAATTTTATGTATTGTTATGAGATTGCTATTAATAACTCTATCGGCTTTGACTGTAAATTTTTTCTTTCTTAGAATTTCTTTAACATAAATTACTTTATTAAGAACTTCAACACAATTTTTTTAATTAATTTCATAGGCCAACTGTTCTTAGATCTGGTATCAACTGTGGAAAATTTTTGGCCAGCTTAACTCTAAAATTTAAGCGATTCAAATGCTGTGTAATATATAATTATATATATTATGCGGACATAATTGGTCGCTCTCGCTTGATGCTCGCCTTTACAGTTTGGTATAAGATCTCGCAAATCGCTATTATGCCGATAGGTCACTGTCTCAATGAATACTGCCAGTCCAAGTCGCGAGGGGACGGCGAAAAGATGTTCCATACTGGCGGTGTAGTGTTTTCAAGTCCATTATATTCGACTTGGACTAATCAACAAGGTTGGTAAGGATGTGTGTGCCGGCCCAAAAAAAAAAAATCTGCCAAATAACGGAAATGAAGAGGCCTAGATAGTAAATAGCCCCTATGCTAATGATGTAGCCCAGTGGTATGATAGTTGTGAGCTGAAAGTTGGGGTTAAAGGGCACCTAATATTTTAAAATATTTTTTAGAAGTACCTAATGCCTTAATGTATTTTATATTTTGTGGTACGCTTAAGAAGTGATTTTTCACAAACATTAGTATTCTAAAGTAATTTTTATTATTATATATTTACAAAAATTTTATGATATTGGATGCATTTAAAAAAATATTTGAGGCTGTTGGAGGCAAAAAAAAAAAAAAAAGATTAAGGTGCTCAACTCACATGATTTTTTTTTTAAAGTAATGGATAAGTTCTTTGCGTCTTGTTACTTCATGGGGTTAATGTATGTTTGGTCTTCAGATTAAAAAGATAGGATTTGTAATCAACGGTGCACGACTGCGTGGGTCTTGGGGGAAGGGATAGTCCGTTACAACGCGGCGAACCCTGTTTAAGGAGATATTCATATTTAGGACTTAGGAGCAACCGCATCTTAAATAGGATTCCTTTTAATAGGATGACTTAAACAGAAAAGTAAAAATAAAAAGAATTGGCACAAATAATTGAAGCAAGCTCTTGGTGGGATTCCGTTTCATTTAATGGTGGCCAGGGTAATTGATGAGAACGTACTGGCTCCTGTTGATGTGTGCCTGCTGAGTTGTCTGGCGCCTGACCAGTTCAAAGTTGTCAGTGCAAATTATTTTGATCGTTTCTCAAGTCTCAACCGTTCACGGATTCATGGGCAGAAGCAATTAGCAAATCTATTTATTTATTTAGATAAAATAGCCCTTTGATTCTCTCTCTCCTAATTTTGACCACCTCCTTTTGTCATGGATCGGAGTTGAATATATGACTTCCCGCGTCTCTGTGTTTTCCTGTCTTGCATCTAAATCTTCATAGTTACGGGTCCCACTACTGGTTCACCCTACAGTCAGGATCTTTATTGGCTAGCGAGAAAAGCCTCCAAGACGCGCGCGTCATTGGCTTAAATAGCTGCCTTGTTAAGGTTTGTTTTCCCACATTAATTTTGTTTGGCTGGGTAGTTTAAGGACGCTAGCTTTTAATAAGCGAGCTCTCTATTCTGCGCCCTAAAGTGGAGACTTGCCATTCTTCTTCTAATGATTGTTTTCATTTGGGAAAGAAATGCTTGATCTCTTTTCTGGCGATCAAGCGGTTGAGACAGAAAATATCTATCGTGTGTTTCTTGCTTTCCTACAATCTGTTTATCACATGTTAACGTTCATGCCACGTTAATATGACACATTCTTAGGCTTAGGCATTGTGAGGTACTGGCGTTAAAATGGCATATTTTTTTTCCAAAAAGAATTAGAATGACATTTTCTTTTGCGTTAGACTGTTGACCGGGAGGATTATTCTGACATATTCAATTTTTACAGACAGATTGGGTGAAAATGGGAGCAGGTGGCCGAACCTCCGTTCCTCCTGCCCAGAGGAAGTCAGGGACCGAGACTGTGAAGAGAAGCCCAGTGGAGCAGCCGCCGTTCACGTTGGGTCAGATCAAGAAAGCCGTGCCGCCTCACTGTTTCAACCGTTCTGTGCCGCGCTCATTCTCCTACGTCATTTACGACCTCACCATAGTCTTCAGCCTCTATTATGTGGCTACCCATTACTTCCATCTCCTCCCACGGCCTCTCTCTTTCTTGGCCTGGCCAATCTACTGGGTCATTCAAGGTTGCGTCCTCACCGGCGTCTGGGTCATCGCTCACGAGTGCGGCCACCACGCCTTCAGCAGCTACCAATGGCTCGATGACACCGTCGGCTTCGTTCTCCACTCCTCCCTCCTCGTCCCTTACTTCTCATGGAAATACAGCCATCGCCGTCATCACTCTAACACCGGATCTCTTGAGCGCGACGAAGTCTTCGTGCCAAAGAAAAAAGGTGCTCTTAGCTGGTACTCTAAATACCTTAACAACCCACCGGGCCGAGTCCTAACCCTTGCCGTCACCCTCACTCTTGGCTGGCCTCTCTACCTAGCTCTCAACGTTTCAGGAAGGCATTATGATCGTTTTGCTTGCCACTACGACCCACACGGTCCCATCTACTCCGATCGTGAGCGTACCCAAATATACTTATCAGATGCAGGGGTGCTCGCTGTGTCCTATGGCCTTTACCGTCTTGCCGTGGCGAACGGATTTGCGTGGGTTGTATGTGTTTATGGATTGCCATTGTTGGTGGTCAATGGATTTTTGGTGTTGATCACTTATTTGCAACACACTCACCCCGCATTGCCACACTATGATTCCACTGAGTGGGACTGGCTGAAGGGAGCTTTAGCCACGGTAGACAGAGATTATGGTATCTTGAACAAGGTTTTCCATAATATCACAGACACTCACGTGGCTCATCACCTGTTCTCCACAATGCCTCATTATCATGCGATGGAGGCAACAAAGGCAATCAAGCCAGTTTTGGGAGAATATTATCAGTTTGATGGAACCTCAATTATCAAGGCAACATGGAGGGAGGCGAAGGAATGTCTCTACGTCGAGTCAGATGAAGGTGCCGAGAAAAAGGGTGTATTCTGGTACAAGAACAAGTTCTGATTTGATTAGGATCGTTGCGCATTATCAGGTTGAGAACTTTAAGCTTCCCTTGCTTGAGAATTTAGGCTATGTTTCGTCTCCGGTTGAAACTGTGCAACTGTGTAACCTTAGATTTGCCTTGGAATAATTTCATTGCTTCATAGGTGTAGGAAGAAGACATAGCTCATGAGTCCGCGGTCTTGGCCTGTCTGTTAATTTGCCTGATCCCTCTCAAACTTTGTACCAATTGGTTCATCTGGTGAACCCAAGTCTAATGACATTTAATTTGCTTATTTTTATTTCTTAATTCTTATGCTAAACACGTCGGGCTTGACTCGTGTCACTGGATTGATGCTTTCTGATTTTTCTGTCGGCATGAGACTGTAGAATTCTAGGTGATTCTGTTGTGAGGGTATCGTTGTTGAATCTCCTTTCTGCCAGCTGAGAGGCATGACCTAATGATTGGTCCTTCATGTTTTCCTTGAAGGCTGTCTTTCTGTTAAGATTTGGTCGTGATTTTAATCCGAATAATACTTCTAGTACCAAAACAAGTAAACAACAATAAGAAGTATAAAACGTAGCACTAGTTTTCTGTCAACAGCTTGTGCCACGTGTGACGAGTAAATTTTGAACTAATACTTGAGCAGATCCAGCGACCCACTATAAATGATAGGAAGAATATAATCGAGACGCACAAGATAACGACACTTCGTTTGTGTCTATGTAGTTTTAAAAGAATTCTATCGGTTCAAATTACAATTGACTCCCAAAAAACACTTGTTTAAATAAATAGAGACAGAACCCTTCTTACATATTTATTTTATACACTTTAAATTAAAATTAAAAAACTAATTTTAAATGGCTCAATCGCTATTTTCAAATAAGCACTTCATAAGATAAAACTCTTCTATGTCTTGGACGCGCTTCAGCATTGTTCAGTAAATTAACAAGAGGTTTTGCACCAAGAATAATTTGTTTGAAGCCACAATCCCATGCAAGTGTGAGTCCTTTATAAACAGTTCATTCCTCCACTTTGAAGGCATCATTACAAGTCCCAATCAAGTAGGTGAAACCCACTATCCATGTTCCGTTGTGGTCTCTAATTGCTCCACCACCTGCTCCCAAACAATTTTGTTCAAGTTAGGGCTCCATCAAGCATTAATTTTGATCCATCCCATTGGTAGGGGATTTGCCAAACTAATTATAGTTTGTGGAAAATACTACGGGTCACAACATCACCATGTGGCTGAACATATCCTTTCCATGTCTTTATGATTATTTATTGCACTGGGACTAGGATCCATCGGTTTCAAAGCAGCATCAGTATTGAAAATCTCATCATTCCTCCATAACCATAACTTCCATATTGTTACCTCCAAAGAAGATCCCGAATTCCTTTTAAGGTTTAAAGCAAAGCAATCTCGAAGAGGTGTAGAAAATAATTGGGAAGTGTTCCTGTGATGAATCAGTTTGAGCCGGAGGTTTTTTTGCACAAGAGCAATCTCTGAGGATATGAATGGGGAAGTGGAAGACCATTTGGTCCTCCAAACATTAGTTGAGAACCTATTATTGAAGGCCAACCACATGAATACTCTAATCCCTTCCCTTCAGCTCCCCTCCATCTCCAAATGGCTTTGTCAGTCAGGCTTTAAGCATCATCTAAACAGTACTGAAGTATTCATTTGGAGGTTGTGCTTCACGTAAATTGGGCCCTTCTCTTCTGCATGAATATACACCTCCACCTCACACTCCTCGAGTCCCTCTCTCTCTATATGATTGTGATGGAGGCATGGTGTATATCTCTGTAATATATAAATATGTATACTTTTTATTTTTGTACGTTATATAAATAATTAATTTGTATATAATTAGAGGGAGACAGAGTAAGTCAGGCGGCAATCCCATTGCATGTCCCTGGTCACCCAGCTGTACGTGACAAATCAAATACAAATGTCAAAAGCATGAAATCTATGTTTTTATGTTTCATATTCATTTGAATGCTTACCCGGAAACCTAGACTATCATGTCGGGGATGAGGTGATCCACTACATGTATTATAATCACCATTTTTAAATAAAACCATCTACTGAATCTTATCAGCATGTTTCCGATCGGTGCCAATCTACCGGCCGGCGTCATAACTGCTCACTTTCGTCTTCATCCTATTCCTATGCACCCCCTTTTACTGCTTCATATTTAAATGCGTTACATTTCGCATTTTCCTTCGCTACAAGTTTAAACAAGGCTTTTGGTCAAAAACAAAAATAGTTTAGGCCAAATGACGCAAAAGGATCATTTGATTGGGGCACCAAAAGAAAAGGCTGAAGTAAAAAAATAAAATAAAATGAGCGAATAAGCTTTTATGTGCTTGGCTGTGCCTGTATAATCCAATTGTCAATCCTATATACGAGCTTTATTTCTCTAGTTTTTTATTCCTTACGGGGGCAATATAATTGTCTTGTTCTTTTAAAATTGATTATATTTTAATATACCACCAACAATCACGAAATCTCAAGGTCTCTCCTGAAGTAAATAAATTATTGATCGCTTGAAGAGTAAATCCCAGCCCTGCTAGTCATCCGAAGTTGTTGATTAAACAAATTAATAGTCCAGCTAAGCTAGTTTAGGTGCTTTGATTCTAATGAAGCCATTGGTAAATAATATTTATATTTAAGTGCAACAAACACTCGTAATTAAATGGGGCCTTCTTCTTTGCGCTCTCTTAGAAATATCATGTATTAATTAAATGGGGCTTTCTTCCTTGCGGTCTCTTAGAAATATCAGGATTGATTATATTTGTAATTTGACATTTGAGGGCAGCTAAGAAACAGCAAGTCCAACTAATCTCTCTCTTTCCCCCTCCCATTTGTCGCTCGAGGTTTCATCTAATCCTTCCTTATATACAACACACAGATATTTAATTAATCCCCACTTTTTCTTCATTCCTCTTTATTCCATCTCCCTCACTCAAACATACAGCTCGACCTGCTTCCTCTATACACACACACATATATTATCTCCTATCTTCTTCTCTCCGTCAAACAATAATCAATCTCTCTCTCGCATCTCACAAACCCCTTCTTCTGCTGAATTCGTCTGTGTGCGTTGATGGAGAACGCGGTTAAAAGAGAAACGTCATGCACGGAGAACATGATTGGGAATATTAATGGAGGTGGGGGAAAATACCCAGGCATTCACAAACACTCGCAAACCATATCCAAGATGAAGCCCAAGATACGCATCATTCACATATTTGCACCAGAGATCATCCACACCGACGTTCACAACTTCCGCCAACTGGTGCAGAGCCTCACCGGAAAACATACCGGTCACCAAAACTCCGCCAAAAACACCAAGCAGGCAACACATACATCACAAGAATCAAGAAGAAACAGTGTTAATGGTTGTGGCCTGCGCGACCAGACTATGAAAATGGAGCTCACAAATGGGGTTCTGGGGTTGGGTCATCAGTCGAAGGAGAGATTGATCAAAGAAGAAGAACGAGGGTTTTACGACGGTGAGATCAGCTCCGGCGGGTACTTGAGAGGATTGGAAGGCTTCATTTCTGAGTTCGGTCATTTCCCCTTTTCCCCTAATTGGGATGCTTGTCACCGTCACACCCAAGAGTTTGAAGGCGCCCTTCTTTCATAGATATGCTAATTTGTCGTCGTCTTCTTCTTTTTGATCGATCATTTTGCCCCCTTACTTATTTCTCTCGATCTTCAATCTGTACGTTGGTAGCTCCGGTGTTTGATCATCATACACTTGAGCCTTTCTAGGAATTATACACGTACAGAATCGTTTGTTCATCGCCTCTATGTAGAGATCTCTTTATTACATGCATTGTCTGATTTTCTCCGAGGTAATTGTCCGTAAAGGGTTTAATCATCTCTCTCTCAAGAGAAAATAAGTAACTAACCCCATTGATGTATAATATATAATCGCATATATATATATATATATATATCACTAACCAGAATTTTTGAATAGAGGTGTGAGAGAAGATTTGATTACTTCTTTGGGTTTCAACGGATCGAGAACCATGGAGGCCACCAGCTAGCTATCAGCTATACATGACAATATATGTAGACCTGTTTCATGATTAAATATCATGGACGGCGGTTGCTTCTTCTTCTTGTAATTTTATATTTTTGAGCGAAGAATGAAGTCATTACTCAAAAATATTTACAAGAAGGCAGCCATTATATTGGTTTACACTTTACAGAAAGAGATACCAATCTATCATCAATAAGAAGACAAGACAACTAAGCAAGAGCTAAGGACTAATAAGGTGATTGCTTCTCTCTATTGAAACAAGTCGTGTTTTTGTCTCTTCTATGGGTCCTATCCGCCCACCTTTCTTTATCATCATCTCTAATGGGACATTTATTAGCAAACAACACACCACCATGCAAACCGCAATTATTTCGATATAATTGGTATCTAAATATACACTCCCTTTAGTGCTTAATATATGAGAGATTTTAGGAGTAAATTTTGATCTTAATTAAGTGGCCTGCCGCAAATCCAATGGCACTAGCTCAATTTGGGATAATGTAATAGAAAGACCACTTATAGGGATTTGATTTTTTCCCCCCAATGAGCTGTAGGGACTCTTAATTAAAAAAGCAAGTAAAGAATGACATATATTTGTGGCTGAATTGCATATGGCCTTTTAAAAAATCATCACGAGCTTCGTTTCAAAGACGTACGTACGTGTGACACAGTGTTATAGATACTCTGCCTATTGGGAATTAATGTATAGTTTGAAGTAGGACATTTCATACTGTCGGTTATATCAAGAGGCAATATATAAATAAGTCAAATAGTTTGGTATTACGCCTCTTCTCTAATCCATTATCATGTTACAAGGACTAGCTCCTTAAATCCTTTTACACACGCACAAATTCAAGAACCATCAAAGCCGCTACATATTAATTAATTGAATTTTCTTGCTTGAAATTTATTTTCTTTAAAAAAAATGTGAAGTTGGACTAGCTCACAGAGATTAATATGACTATTTTCCCTCTTTATTTTTATCTATACATCATCGGTAGAGTTGTTAAACAGATGTTAATTATTACGAGCTGCAGATTAGATGGAACCATTCATTTACTTAAATTCAGTGATAAGTGGGGATAAAATCTTCAAATTTTGAATTGGCTCACTGGTAGGGGAAAATCGTGTGTATGTGTGTGTGAGAGTCAAACGTAGTTTGACCTCTCCATACATGTAAACAATTATGAATGAGAAAGTATATAATTGGAGCTTCATCAACACTTGAAATATTCAATATTATGTTAATTAGCTTATAATATAGATATTCAATCTTTTAAAGACATTAAAAGATTAGTTTGCCAAAAGTAAATCCTATACACGAGTCAAACATGGTTTAACCTCTCTATACACGTAAACAATTATGAATGAGAAATATTTGGAGCTTCATCAACAACATTAAATTTTCAATATTAATGTTAATTAGCATGTTATTTAGATATTCAATTTAAAAGATGAGTTGGTTAAAATTAAAAGATGATATCTTATTAGCTCGAGAAACATGTAATGCAAGAAGAAGGCTCCCCAACACGTCATTTACACACATACCTTCTTCATCATACTATATATATATATATGTCATGTTGCATTAGGTGAGGTGATTTTCCACTTAGAAAACTTGATATCAGTAAGTCTCAACACACACCATTTTTTTTAAAAGGATATCTTACTATATACTCCCCCGATCCTAATTATAAAGGCTAATTGATTTTTTTTTGGAGAAATTAATGAAGCAAAATAAGTTACATAATCATTTCATTTGTTGTGTATTACTTTCTCCAGTCTTAATTATAAAGCCCGTTGACTTTTTAGGAGGGATTGGGGATATCGGTTATTATTAAAATATAATCTTCTTTTAAAAATACCTTTAATTTTCACCATTTCCCCCATACTCCTTTTATCCTAATCACCAACTTTATATATAGTAGTTTGGGAAAAAGTGGTAAAATATAGGACACAATATGGATAAGGCCCTTATTTTTAAGACCGAATCAAATTTTCAAAGGCCCTTATAATTAGGACGGAGGGAGTATTGTATTATATATTAATTCATATGTCAAACAAAATATTTTGAAGAAAAATGATAAATTTTAATACTTTAACATTAGCTTTATTAGAATTTTCTTAAAAAGTCAACAGACGCTTATAATTAGCATCGAATGAATATAAATTAGCAAATTCAATTGAATATACATATATATGACAAAAGTAATTGAACTAATATAATAAATTTAACCCCAGAATGAAAGAATGTAAAAGCATATTTTAAATTGGTTCCCCATTTGAGGGTAAATAAACTAACAAGGTAGAGTGAGTTGACTTGCAAGACAACAGAGTGGAAGTCTTTTATAAGTTGCAAGTTGCAATATCCAATTTATTTGGGCATCTTAATAAACTGCAGCTTGATAAACTGATAGTCACTTATATAAATGAAAACAAGGGCAGATGATGACTTGTATGAAAATTATTGTCATTTTCACCATATGAACCAAAACCGACGACATACGTAGCTCCTACGGCATCTCAAGTTGTGGCCTCCGATTTCCTTTGCCCCTAAAGGCTCAACATCTGACGGGTGAGCTTTATTTAGGAAGTGGCATTAGATAATACACAAATTAAATGACGTTATTATCATATTACTCAAACAGCGTGTGACAAGTTTGTGATCAAACAGCGTGTTTTCTAATGTCAAAGTTCATATTACTCAAACAAATTAAACGATGTAAAATAAACTGAAGAAGAAGAAGAAAGTCAAAATATCTGCAAACTCAGAGTTATGGGATCAAGTTGTCTTCCAGTAACGTTAAATTAGTATAAATAATTCCAATTCATGGAGCACGTTCACATAGGAGTAGTTCTCAAACAATATGGGGCTGCTAATGGCACATGTTCAAATTGCCCAATTCAAATTATTCTTCTCACCGTTTCATTTTGCTTCCCTTTAGGCCTCTCAAATTGACTGCTTTTTTTTTTTTTTTTTACTTCATTTCTCCAAGTCCGTTTAGGGCTCTATTTTGATTGGCTCATCGATTTATGTTCACAATAAGGCTTACAAATTTGCGGATTACCCAATTATTTGCAACATGTATTGTCCACTCCATATAACTATAGAAGGTGTTTTTTTTTATGGGTTTATCTTTTTTATAAAGTCATAGTATTTAATTTTGTTTGAATAATAAATGCACTTTTATCTATTCACTTCAGTCTATAATATAGAGCATTTCAACTAATTTATGAAAAATAAGAAGTGATAGTTAATTGATTTAATATATCCTAAATTACAACCTTTTTCACTTTTACCCCTATTAGAAAATATGTTTGAAATTTTAGTGAGTGGCCAAATTTAAAGACAAAACTTAAAAATGAGTATTAATTACCTTATAAAAAACTTATATTGTGGATCAAACCATTCTTCTAAATAATTGCCTTATATTATAGATAGGAGAGAGCATTTTGTTTTTATTCAATCACATCATTTATTTACTATACATTGTCTTTTGTTTTTATTCACTTACATAATTTATTTACCATACATTATCTTTCTTTATTTCTCACTTTACCTATTTGCTCTTCCTCAATTACAAATAGGAACTTGAGGCTAAACCAACTCCGGTAAATTCTTTTTTGATACGATTAACCTTTTTTTTTCAGTTTTTTTTTTCTGCCACTTCTTAAATGCTATAAAATTCGCTAGAATTGGGAGAGATGATGGAAAAGAAAAATGTATTGAAATCTAAGTTTACGTTGGAATAAAAAAAAATAGAAGAGAGGATAATGTGTGCTGTTCATTTCAGTTCAAACCAATTAATAAACAAAATACTAATAATTCTCATGGCTAGGGATTTAAATGGGTTTGCCCTTTTTTATAAGGCTCATTTTACTTTATTTGAATACTAGATGTACTTTTACCTATGTTATTCTCATTCTCTCACATTACTCATTTGCCATACATTTTCTTCATTTTCTCACCATTACTCTTTCACAAATGAGAACTTGAGGGTAAACCAACCAGGGTTAAATTATTTGATGGAGTACCAATTACTATAGAAATCATTTGAATTGGGAACCACTTTGTTGAGCTCAATTCTCTCACGAATGATGACACCCAAATAAATGAAAACAACTACTTTTGCAGCCTATCTTTTGTATTTGCATATCCACGCCCACTTTAATGTTCCCTTCAGCAAAAGTTCCAAGCCCAGCCTGTTGTTTTCTCCTACTTAAACTGAATACGAGTATATATTTATTTGCATTTTTGAATGCGTACGTGCCCACATTTTGTTTATGTTTTGTACTTTTTATCTTTCATGCATCTTATTCAATTATAAAGCTATTGTAACGAATGGATCCACAACTCTAATAAATGCCCTTTTAAAATTGTCCTCACGTCTATAGCATCCCAACTCACCTTTAGTACAGCCAGTGCTGGCTGCCTAAATAATACTTGTACTGGTAATTGAATACATTCAAACCCTGGACTATAATATAGTAGTATTTTTGTCCCTGCCAGTTCATTAAATGCTATAGAATTCGTTTGAATTGGGAACGATAATGTAAGTTTGCATTGGAATAAAAAAATAGAAGAGAGGATAATGTATGTTGTTCATTTCAATTCAAACAAATTAATAAAAAAATACGAGTAGTTATCGTGGCTAAGGACTTGATATGCTCTCTTTTTTTACTGAAAAAAAGACAGCAGACAACCGAGGTTTCAAGTCCAGAGTCCCTTCAAAATTCAAATGCTTTCAACAATTTCTTTAGAATTGGTGTGGTATGATCCATATAACGAAGAACAACAAATTTTGTAAGTCCATAAATTGACTTGTGTGATAAAAACAGATGGATTTTTATTCATCACTGTAAGGTAATATATATCTAATAATAAGGTCTCACTTACAAAGCAAAGAAACCTTAGCTCTCGTAATCAGGATTTGCTTCCACCAATACAGATGGAGATGCATCCAGCCTTGTTAGAACTTCGGACATTCCTGTTGTATCCCTAATTATCTGCATCGCAAACAGTGTAAGCATTCAGTTTCAATCTCTTTTAAACCATGAACTTTTAGATTATATTTCTCTCTGAATCAAATGCTCACTAGTATCTCGTCATCAAGATAAGAAATCATGACAAGTCTCTGGAAACTTCCACCTACATTATGCAAAACAAGAAAGTGAGAACCTAGTTCTCACAAGGAAAACTGGATATAAAGTATGGTACAAGACAAGAGAGAACATAGAATGTTAGTCCCAACTCTTAAACATTTGATTCTGCATTTTCCGCACATGTACGTAATTATAATTTATAAGTCCACGCCTTCAAGTTCTTGCACGTCCTATCGTTCCGAGTACATGTTTCTTGGGAAATAGCAGATAATGTAAATAATTGATGATCTACAACTATACGTGAGACCTGAGAATTTTCTCTAGCAAAGGAGATCTTAACCACAAAAAAAAAAAAAAAAGACAAAATTATTTACACAATCGTCTAATATATGTCACCTATCAGTTACCATTCATAAGAAGTGCGGAAGTTCAAGTCAAATAGAGATGTAACAAAGGTGCTTCCCTTAGTTCAGCTTAATGGATTCCACTTCAGCATATAATTTTGGCAATGACAAAATGAAAATAAAATATAACAGATTGTGAAAATCTCTCGGAAAGGATTTGGATATTATCAGAGGTTCATATAGAAGATAGGCAAAATCTTACTCAGGGGAACTTTCAGCCCACTGGAAACAGCATCTCGGATAGGGACAGGAAGTTGCTGCACAGCATTAGCTGCCTGCCCAAGAGCACCTTTCAACTGTTCTGGTACTGACTTCTCAATAACTGTAGGTGTCTCGAGAATCCCTTCAACATACTCCTCTTTCAATCGGAGGGGCCCTTCTACAGATAACTTGGTTGATAGAACAATTTTGCTTTCTATCTACATTTAATCAATGTGATCCACGGTCAAAGCACATAAAGTGATGCGTGAGACAAAATACAATCAACATGATCCATGGTCAACGCACATGAAGTGATGCGTGAGCCAAAATACAATCAACAAGGGGAGAAACAACAGTAAAATATCATAGGGAAGGTGTACAACAAGTGTTGAGTCCATAAACATTTAGGAAGTACCCAATACCCCCAAAAAAAAAAGAAGGGTTATGGAATCAATTTTTTTCCTTGTTATCAAACTACTGCTGCCACACTTCTTATATCTTCTTTTAAAAAGTTTGAACAAAGGTAAATGAAGGAAGAATTCGCAATGGATATTTTTTCCTCCTGTATGTAATAATACCCACTCCTGAACATTGTTGTGTTCACAGTTCTATTAATGATTAATATATTAGTGGATGCATGCCTAATATCAACCATTGGCCTCTTGGCTGTATGAAACGGAGAAGTAGTGATTAGGAGATCAACAGTGGGATTAATTTTCAATCTGATAGAAAACAACCAAAAGTGCTCTCATATTCCCAAGGTAAAATTTGGCAGCCCAGAAAGCAAAAAAAATAATACCGAGTTCAATAATCTCATGTTTACAGTAATCCTTGCATTTCCATCCTTAATAAAGGCATCCATTTTTGATAAAGTAGCTAAACTTGAAGGGAAATTCCTGCAAAGAAACAAAGGCCATATGAACAGTGATAGTTGGTACCAAGTTTAATAAAAATCTACTAGAAGATTTTAAAAGGCTTCAATCTTGTGATCCCAAGCCCCACCAGAAAATTCAAAATGAAGAAAAACTAAATAAAAATCTATGATCAGAGTACTCACTCAAATATAAATCTAGCAGCAAACAATCCTGGACGTCCTGAACCAAACCACTCCAAATTCCATCGTCCTTCTAAAACGGGTGACCTGTAATTGAGAAGGTATCAACATCTCACTCCAAAGAGTATGGATAGATGCTTTTTGACACTTACGTTGTGGGGCGAGGAGTTGGATTGAGTCGCTCGAGACTAGTTATCCTTTCTGTCACATCTATTTTTTGCATATCTGATGTCTTTCCAGTGACCAAGGCCTCAAAACCCCCTGCATCTTTAAACTGAAAGGATGTCTTCAATGCCTGATCTAAGAAGAATGGTTTGCAACACAACATAGAGTTCAATCCTAGACTATATTGTCAGTATTTGCATTTCATTGGCGGAATCTGTTGTCCTCAGCTCTTTCAGCAGGTGGAGTGTTTGACAGAAAAAGACCCAGAAACAAAATTAACATTGTAGAACTTTTGTTTAGGTCTCTTGAGCAAATCAGTACTCCATCATCATATAGCCAACACGCGCCTCCAGTACTATATGATAGGTTACTGGTGTGACTCACATTGAGTCTATCAGCATAAAGAAGAAGAATAGAGGAAAATTCATACCGCCTACATTAAGTGTGCATGGATATGCACACACACGCTCGCGCTGTGTAACAGCAATTTTTGATTGCATCCAGTATTCTTCATTTGTCAGCTTTCATAGTGATGAAACTATCAAAATAGGAAAATAGTGGAACACACAACAAAACGAAATTCGGGGTTTGCCTCGTTTCCGGGTGAAGTTTCCCCTTTTATTATCGACCAAGTAATTAGAAGTAAATATCAAATAAAGCCAGAGAGCGCAGAAGCATCAGCGCAGCAAAAGAGGGAGGGACTGGAGAAGTCAATACTCACAGCAAGAAGAAGCGATTCTTTAGCGGAGAGCCTCTCCATTTCCTTTGCGTAAGCCGCGGGAGCTCCCTGAACTTCCTCCCCAACCATTGCTCTGCAAAATGAGATGCGGGCAAACCTTCCGCCCCCTAAAGCTTTCCGATTAGCGCGGGACAGGAAGAGGAGCGAAGTAGGAGATGGTGGAGAGTAAGAAGAATATTTGCAAGAGGAAGGGAGAGCAGAAACGGAAAACATTGAGGCTAATGAAGCAGCCATTGAAGGAAACGTTAGGCAAGGACGGGGGGGTTTTGTCAAGTGGGGATGGGCGTGAAGATGAAGGCACGAGAATGGCAGGAGGTATTTATAAGGAGAGATAAACAAGTACATAAGGCTGCGCTGGCGGAGAAGGCGTCTTCATCTTCAATTTCACCATTGTGAATTTGTCGAGCCCCGACTGAAGTGAAAACACCGAACTTAATTTTCCAATCGTTGCTCCCTCTTGACAAAAAAAGAACAATATTCAAGCTAGTCTAATAATGTTAGAGCATGAACTCAGATTTTCCCCCAAATTTTAAATTGAATACATGTGTTTGGTAAGAATTGCGGGTTTCTTTTTTTTACAATGATTATCCTCCATCTACTCCCACACTAACATATTTAAAATTTATGAAGTTATTCCGATAAGAATTATTAAGGGATATACTATATAAAATAGTATAGAAATTAATTAACTGTTTAAAAAAGTTAATTATTACAGTACTTAGAACATGATATTGTCCTAGTATCCAATCCATACATACATTTGGCATGACATAACAGACTTTGAGGAGGAGAGGCAAGCAACGCAAAACAAGAGGGGAGCAAATGCCAAATAAGCATTCCTATTGCAAAATGTGGAGATGCGGGGTATCGAACCCCGTACCTCTCGCATGCAAAGCGAGCGCTCTACCGTTTGAGCTACATCCCCATTTGCATTTAACATATCCCATAACTTTTTAGATCTCTAATATGATTCACAAAAATAAGCGAGCTTCTTTCTCTGTTTTTCATTTTTTTGTACTTGAAAACACTTCTTTCGGAGTCATTTTCTCATTTGTTTACGCCAATGGTTGATGGGTTCTATAATATACAATTTTAAAAGAGATTAGTGAAATTAAATAAATTAGTTAATTATAATATATATTATGTATCATCTAATTATATATTAGTAAAAAAATTTAATGAAAATACTCTAAAATAGTTTATTTAATTTTATTAATCTTTAGATAAAAAAAGGCAGTTATGTATTAAAGAATGGGGTATTATATAGTACACCAGTTGAAAGCACATTTGAGAGTGGTGGTTACTGGTTACTGGTTGCATTTGAACTTCCACCCTCGCCTCCTGCCTTTTTTTTTTAATAAATGCGGTTGGGATTTAATTCGGATTATGTGCCACATAAAGCATTAACCATACCACACGGTTTAGAGGCCGTTGGTCGGCTCCTACTTTAATGGACAGTTTTAATGGACTGTTTGGATGAGCGGTGAAATAAGTGGTTTATTTTTTTAAGTGGCTTATTAAAAGTAATTTAAGAAAAAAGTGACTTATGAAAAGTGATTTGTGTTTGAATTAGGGTTAGAAAAAGTGACTTATTGAGGATAGAAGAAGTATCTTATGTTTAGATTATAATTAAAAAAAGTGGCTAATTGGAGATAGAAGAAGTGACTTTTTTCATAAGTCACTTTTTTAATCCACTTATTAGTTGAATAAGCTACTTATTTTTTAAAATTGTTGGCAAACACCCATTAGCAGCTTATAGCTTTTTTTATTTTTGGTTCACCTACCATTCAAAAACACTCACCACCGCTAATACCAAACAGTCCCGAATACAGCAGGACACTCTTATTTCTTGTCACTAATCACTTAAAGTAAGTTATGGGAGAAAAAGTTAGTTGTACCATTAAAATTATTTTCAAAATGTTTTCATTTATTATTATATATATATATATATTAAATAAGGATAAATCTGACCAATTGTTAAATTTTATGGTCAAATTAATAAAATTTAATTTTTTTTAATCTGTATAAAAAATATTGAAAGTGTCTCATATGTAAAACACAATAATAATAGAAAAGGAAAATAGTTAATATTGGATGAGTGCTATAAATATTACTTATGTGAATGTCCATTGATTTATATCTTAGTCTCCACATATTAATATTTTTCTTCAACTAAGTCAATACACTTTGTCAAGAAATTTGACAATAACATTGGTCACAAAGTCAAATCTTCTTGGTCATTATATTTAACAAAGGGAGTTTAATATTTAAGACAAAATTTGCTTATAAATATAGAGATTGGAGAGCATTATAAGTATTCTTATATGAAATAGAACAATTGCATATCCATTTATCTCTTTATTCATCTTATCTTTTACTTCTTATCTCATATTTGCTTTATTTTTATAACAATGAGCTATTTGTAAAGTGAATTACAATTTAAAAAGAGCCGAGGGAAGGCAGAGTGGGGAAAGAGAGGAAGGAGGGCAGGCGCAAACATGTGGGATTCAGTGCCCCTGTAGCTGTAGGGAAGGAAACCACCTCACTTTGCTTTATGAGCCTGACAAAAACATGTGCTTATAAACGACCAGTTGCAGAAGCAGACAGAGCACATTACATTTTTCCAAATCATTGATTGACATTTGCCAACAACACTTCCCCCCCCAACGGCTATATTTCTTTCCCTTTTGGTTATTATTATTTTTTCCAATCATCATGTATCATTATATTCATATGCCCTTCCCTCAACGGTCCTCTTCACTCTTCCACCTCCCAATTATTAATATTAATTCTTGCTCATCCCCCGCTTTTATACCCACCGCCACTATTCCACTCCCCTCCTCCTCCTCCTTCGCCATGGCCGCTCCTCCCCCTGCAGTCGCCACCTCCCCCGCTGTCCAACACGTTGCCAAGAAATCGTCCGACCAACTCCTCCACAAATTTGCTCACCTCGATTCTCCTCTCCTCCTAAAATCAAATCTAAGCACCGATGCTCCATCTCCCCATCTCACTGTCGCAGCCCTTCCCACGGCTCCGCTTTAGTCGAGAAGAGGTCGATTCTCCCTCCCGCTTCCACTCGTCTCTCTGCTTTGCTTCGCCAACTTGGCATTGCATGCGCCTGCTTTAAGGCCAGGGACATCAGAAACTGATACCTCTTCGGCACCCTCAAGAAGGTTTGCTCCTTCTTACTTCTTGTTGTTCCCTTTATTTGATTTCTTGAATTGCTGGCTGGGTTATATGGTTTATGAGTGCATCTGTGGCTGAAGTTGCGTTGAGAAAAGGAATTTTTGGTTGCGACTTGATCCAATGTGGTGGGGGTGATCAAAGAGTTTGGCAGTAATTACGATTTTAATTTGTATGGGTATAATAGTCTTTTTCTATTTTATAATTAATTAAAATTTTAAATTAATTTAATCAGTATCCCCCATTATTATCATATACCAAACGTTATTTTAAACTTCAACCCCTGTCCTAATCTCATTACCAATCCCAATCCCAATCCTTATCCCTACCATAATCCCTCAAAATTCATTACCTCGTACCAACTGGAGCCTAAGAGCTAGTTCATATGTTGGATTTATTCTAAATAAGATCTCCAGAAACAAATAATACTGTCTGTTTTCCCTGTGTTTGGTTAACCAATGGGTTGGCCAAATCGGACGTGTAGGCATGAAAACGGACATTGGGTTTAGGGTAGACTTATTTCTATGTTTGGGTTAAAGGTAAACCTATTGGACTTGTTCAAAAAAAGAGACTTATTTGGAGAAACAAGGTTTTGTTTCTTATTTATCCATTTTGCTTCTTCGTGTTTCTCTCTGCTCTGCTCGTAAGGTGTAGTGTGGTGTGCTAATAACCAGTCTCTTTTCTTCCTACTCTGAGTGATTATAGAAGTTTCATTCATCTTTTTTCTACCTTCTCTGCTCAATTAAGTGTTACTATGGGGTAAGTTAAAACTTCTTAACATTTCCTAAATATGTGTGACTATCGTGTGTATGCAAGGATTTTTTTTAAAAAAAAATTGTTACAATTTACTCTATCCGGTCTTAATTATAAGACCCAATTAATTTTATTTTTAGAATCCTAAGAAAGCTAATTATATTACTTTAAAGCATTGAAATTTATGATTTTACTTATAAACTATTTTGTTTGATTTATGAACTAATATACTTCCTCCGTCCTAATTATAAGAGCCATTTGAATTTTTTTTAATATATTTACATGTAATAAGACACCTTCCAGTCATAATTATAAGAGCTATTTAGTTTTTTTTGAGAGATTAAGAAAGCAAAAAGTCAACTAGATCTTATAATTAGAACTAGAGGTATTATAAATATCATAATATATTTACATGTGTTATTTGAAAAAATTGAAAAGTTGTATTTCATTGATATAATTGTTAGGTTTATATACAAAATAGATAACACGTAGAATTAATTACATAGGCGTTTAGAATCAATTCTAATTAATACCTGAATCAATCATAATTAATATAAGAATATTTCCCTCTTTACAACACTCCCCTCAAGTTGGAGCATAGATGTTTATTAAGCCCAACTTGTTACAAAGATAATCAACACGAATCTCAATTAAGGCTTTAGTCAACAAATCTCCTAATTGGTCATTAGACTTCACATGTCTTGTAGAAATGAAGTTTCTCTTAATCATATCATGCACAGAATAACAATCGATCTCAATATGCTTTGTATGTTCATGAAACACAGAGTTAGAGGCAATATGAAGAGCAGCTTATTATCACACCATAACTTAGTTGGTAATTGTGTAGTCAGTCCAACCTCATTCATCAACTGATGAATCCATATAATCTCTTGTGCCGATTGAGCCATAGCTCTATATTCTGATTTTGCACTGGATTTAGAAACCACATCCTGCTTCTTGCTTCGCCAGGATACCAAATTTCTACCTATGAACACACAATATCCTATAGTGGATCATCTTGTTGTCTTAAATCCAGCATGATTTGCATAACAGAAACACTCAATATTTGTGTGACCATGATTTGTATACAGAATCCCGAGGCCTGGTGCAACTTTCAAGTAATGTATAATATGTTTCAAGGCTTTCCACTGAGTAACAGTTGGAGCTTGCATAAATTGACTTAAAACACTTACTGAAAAGGTGATGTCAGGATGAGTCATAATGTGATAATTCAACCTCCCAATCAATCTCTGGTATCTTTTAGGATATGCAAAGGGCTTAATCTTTTTGAGGTTTAGTCTTTTCTTTATGTCTTCAAGAAGTTCATCATATGGTACACTATCATCTATATCCAAAAAAGGATTAGGAACCAAACAGTACTCGGTACAGCACCAAGTTTCCTAGTTTCCTTCAATAAATCGAAAACATATTTTCTTTAGGATAAGAGAATCCCTTTCCTGTTTCTCATAACCTCTATCCCAAGGAAGTATTTCAATGTACCCAAATCTTTTGTCTAAAAGTGAGAACTAAGAAAGTCCTTAAGCGATGAAATTCCAATACATTGCTACTTGTGATAACAATATCGTCAACATAAACAATCAAAAGAATCAACCCTTGAGCAGTTCACTGGTAAAATACATAATGGTCAAATTTATATTGGTTGAGGCCAAATTTCTATACTACTGAGCTAAAATGATCAAACCAAGCACAGGGGCTCTACTTTAAACCGTATAATGAATTTTGAAGATAACATACGTTCCCTTTCTCCCTTTGAGCAACAAATCCAGGTAGTTGCTCCATATAGACTTCTTTAAGAAGATCACCATTCGAAAAGGCATTTTTGACATCCAACTGATGTAGGTCCTAGCCATTGGACACTGCCATAGAAATAAATAGTCGTACAAAAGACAACTTAGCAACCGGAGAAAATGTTTCTAAAGAAGCAACGCTGTATGTCTGAGCATATCCTTTGGCAACTAAGCAAGCCTTGAGACATTCCAAGGTCCCATTAGCTTTGGTTTTAACCACAAACACCCACTTACAGCCAATTGTCTTTCGTCAGGAGGCAGATCAAAAAGATTCCAAGTACCAGCCTTTTCCAAGGCCATCATTTCTTCTTCCATCATAGTACGCCAACCAAGGTGGGCTAAAGCTTGAGATAGAGAAGTAGGAACAAGAATAGAGTCTATTATGGTAACAAGGAATAGGATGGGGATGACAACTTGTCATAGGATACAAAATTCGAGATAGGGTAGGTACAAGTCTGCTTACCTTTATGTAAGGCAATAGGCAAGTCATCTAAAGCATCAGAAGGATGAGGGGATTCTGAAATATCAGCAATTTCAGAAGGGTCAAAAGTATCAAGAGGTGATGAAATATCAGGTGTTTCAGAAGGGACAAAAGGGGTGTTTGGTATTTTTCCAGATACAGCAACAGGAGTCAATTCAACTAGTGTTGGATCAGATGACGAAGTAATTATTAGAGTAGGGTTATGAAACTGAGGAACAACATTATGTTTCTGTGGCTATTCTTGATACTGATAACGAATTGGTGGAGCAGGCTGAGGTACAGGTGCTTGCACTAGTAGTTCATGAACTTCTTATACCAAGACACTATTAAGACTATCATAAGATTCTGAGGACAACGATAGAGTAGACCAAGGAAAGAACAGAGTAGACTCATGAAAGGCAATATCAGTAAACATAAGATAACGATGAAGATCAGAAGAGTAACACCGATAACCCTTCTGAAACATAGAATAACCAAGAAAGACACATTTTAGAGATTTAGGATCAAGCTTTGTGACTGTTGGACAAACATCATGAAGAAAACAAACACAC
>JBAGKO010000010.1:9475299-9495378 GCA_037177275.1 Acacia concinna
TAATCAGGATTACATATGTAATCCTCTTTACATTACAATAAGTACAACCAAACGCTGTAATTAGCTTGATTACATAGAATTACATGTAATCTTATCCCATGTAATTGAACTAAACGGGCTGTTAGTGTATGCAATACACTCACCTCACTTACACACCCAAAAGGACATAACTCAGATAGGGTTATCCCTATTCCAGCTCTAAGCGAGTTTGTCATCAACCTCTAATGATAAACTTGCTAAAGAAAGAATTTTATTTTCTCTAGAATCTGCCAGTGCCAAAATTTACACTAGAACTAAGCCTTTCTCCCATGCAACTAAATGCATTCTTTTTTGGCTTTCATCCTAGCACCATAAAAAATTACGACTAACTTTTTCTAGTTCGCATAACACATCCCTTGGCAGCAAGATAGACTGCATATGATAAGATAGCAATGCAGACAATACAACCTTAATAAGTATTGTCCTTCCTGCCATGGATAGATATTTACCCTTCCATGATAACAATCAAGCTTTAACCTTCTTGATTATATGACTAAAAGTTTGCTTAGTAACCCTTTCATGAATCAACAGAACACCTAGGTACTTACCTGAGTCTGTTGTTATCCCAATTCTAAGTCTTTGACTTAGCTTTAAGGCATAGTTGAAGTGCACGTTTATAGAAAAGAATACTTTAGATTTCTCTAAATATACTTTATGCCCCGATACAACACAAAATTTATCTATCACACTTCATATTATCTTTATCTGTAAAAAAACAAATGAGAAATACTAAGGCCATGATCACCAAATCTCAACGGCTTCCATCTCCTATTTTCACATTTCATACTGATCAAATGCCCTAATCTTTCCATACACAACACGAATAAGTAAGGACTTAGTGGATTACCTTGTCTTACACCTCTAGATGACACAAATTCTGGACCTTCCTCACCATCCGATAATACCTTCATTTTTGTAGAATTGACATAGGACATAATCAAGGAAACCATTCTATCATTAAAACCTATGTCTCTAAGGGTTTGTTACAAGAAGGCCCAATCCAACCTGTCATAGGCTTTTTCCATATCTACCTTAATTGCCACATAAAATTTTCACCCTGGTTTGGTTCTCATAAGGTGAATTGCCTCTTGAGCAATTATGATATAATCACAACTTGATCTTGTGGCAATAAGACTACATTGCTCCTATCCCACTATATCATTCATAAAAATCTTAAGCCTATTAGAGAGAACTTTGGTAATTATATTAAAACTTACATTACACAACAAGATCGGTCTCAATTCCTTTAATGTTGTACAATTTTCCACCTCTGGAATTAAGACGATATTTTTTTGATTGGCCCCTATTATAATCAAAGGATCGTAAAAAGCTTCCTTGACAAATTTACATATCTTTTCTCCCACAATATTCCACTGAGATTGAAGGAAATATGCTTGTAATCCATCAGGTCCCAGTGCCTTAAATGCTCCCATTTCAAACACTACAGTTTTAATTTCTATGTTATCTACTTCTCTATGTATCCAATACTTTTGACAGTTAGATAGTAATGGAAATTTCACCAGCCATGTCTGTTTACATAGCCCTTGAATATCCCTTGTGTATAACTTCTGATAGAAATTTGTAACTACCATCTTTAAATCTTTTGGTTCCCTTACCCACTCACCATACTCATTCCAGAGAGCCAATATTTTCAACTTTCTGCACTTAACAATGGTAAAAGCATAAAAGTATCGCATATTACGATCCCTCTATTAAAGAAACTACATCTAGATTTCTGAAACCACAAAAGTTCTTCCTGTGCCAATAACTTTTCATATTCAACCCACATTTGCTTTTCAATTTTAAACAAACCATTTAGAACTTGATCCTTCTTACATCTCTCAATCGCTTAAAGCTGCTTTAAGATCTCTTACTTCTTTCTTGGAATACTACCAACCTTACTTTTGTTCCGATCCTCTACTTATGTTCTAAACTTCTTAACTCCTTCATACTATTCCTTGTGCCTCCACACTCTATCTATTAAACTCTGAAATCCATCTTCAAGTTACCAGGCCACTTGAAAATGAAATCTTCCATTTCTTTTTCGCCTCACAATTGAACCATTATTAATAACAAGAATCATTTTATGATTTGATTTAAAATTCATATCATATATAACAATTGTTTGAGGAAAAGTCACTTCCCAAGTTAAATTGCAAAACACCCAATCAATGTTTTCTTAAATTCCTTCCAGCTCCCAAGTAAATTTTTCTTCAGGTTTAATGATCTCTAGTAACCCAAAGTCATTTATGCACTCATTAAACTGCTTCATTGATGTCTCAATTGGTCATGCTCCTCCCATTTTATTACTTGCACACCTATAAGCAATGTTTTAATACCCAGATCAGACGTTGAACCGTTCAGTCGAATCGGTGACATAATAATTAAATTTAAAAATATTATATATATTATACATATTAGTCTAATTTCATAGGAAGTTAATAATGTGATAAAATATCATTCATAGAAAGTCAACAAGGATACAAAATAGTTATGAAATCAATAAGGTGACAAAATACCATTGAATAAATGACATTAAGTCAACAAAATAGTATTCACACGATGTCAACCTAACAAAATATACTAACAATAATAATTTCATGACTTTGTTTGAAGGGTTAGGGCTTCTGAAACATTGTTTTTATATTGGCAATTAGCATTTTATAAAAAAAATTGCAGGATTTTTTTCAATATAATATGAATTTTTTTCATAATTATATTGAACTAGACAATTCTTGAAAACCCGCTCCGGGTTTCGAGTCAACAATGAGTAACAACCCAAAAATGGTTTAAAGACAATTCAAAATGGTTCCTAACAAAAAACGGCTCAACATACCAATCTAGCCTGCCTCAATGATTGGTCGATGGTCTAACTGGTTGGACTATTCAGGCTGATTCGAGTCTTTAATAATTGCATATAAGGATTAAAATCACCTACCAGTAACCACTCTTCTTCTGTACAATTAGTAATAGTCCTCAGTATCTCCCAAAGAAAAGTTCTTTTAATGTAAGTTGTTTCCCCATACACCAAAGTAACAAAAAAACTTTCTATTAAGAGCAATATCAAGAATTCGACAATGCAACAATTGAGTAGTTGAAGTTATATATTCCACCATAAAATCATATTCATTCCAGAGAACCCAAATGCCTCCCATAAAACCTTTAGCCTCAAGTCTATACCAATTACTAAAATCCAATTTCCTAATTACTTTTTCATCTTTAGAACCACTAATCCTTGATTCAATCAAACAAAATATATCTGTAACATCCAAATTTTTATTTTAGAGATTAATTATAATTAAGAAAGAATCATTTATGGTAAATGTGTTTATCATATAATTATCAAAATTAGTGTGGTCCTTAGGAATTAAGGTAGTAAAAGAGATAATAGTGATATTATTTTTATGGTAATAATAACATGTATATATATTAAGTAATTTTTTTAAAAAAAATGAAACATAGAATTAAAGGGGCATGTGGCCCCTTTAATTCAAAAATTGTGGCCACGTGATGTGCTGTGTACGGGTATTAAAATTACCGACACACACTTCAACTCCATTCTTCTCGTGAGCGGCACAGTGACGATGTGAGCCTGTGAGGGAGAGCATGTTTTTCTCCTCCACCGGCACCATTATTTTCCTCCAATCTAGAGTTCTTTATTTGAAATCAAATCGGTACTCAAATCAATCTTTCTTCATGAAACTTTTTTATCAGCATTATTCTAAATAATTTTAGCTTCTAAATGATAGTGTTTTTGCTCTAAATAGGGAAATTTTTTGGATTAGGGTTTTGAGAAAGTTTTTGAGTTTAGATAATATAAAACTATAGAAATGTAGAGGGATGCAAATAGATAATTTTAGTCAATTTAGATTTTTCATTTAGTTGGTTTATGATTTTATAATTATTTTTTAGTAAAAACAGACTCACAATGCTATTTTTGGACTTCTTGGCCTATTAAAATTGTGTTAAACAATTTATTTAAACTATTAGAGATATTATGAAAGTTGTAGTTGGTTTAGATTGTTGAAAAAGTTTGAGATTTATAAAATAACAATTTTATGTTGACAATCTAAATTTTAAATTAGGGATTTCATGCAATTATATGTAACTGGTGTTAAGCTTGTGATTCTAATAAGTCAATTGAGTTGATGAAATTGTTAAATTATAGTTAAAAAATATTGAGATTAAAGTGAGCAATTTGAAATTTTTGGGTAATTAATTCAAAACTTTCAAATTAGGTAAATGATTTAATTGTATAATTTGTGTATTAAATTTGTATCTACATTATTGTGCAAATTAATTTGTGATCCAGATATTGTGAATTTTCTCCTGGCTTTTAAAGCTTTCAAGCTAAGCTTGAAGTTGAGGTAAGCAGGTGATGAAGGCTGAAATGTCGCTTTCCGAGCTATCAAGATGGAATTGCACCTACTAATGTAATATAGGGCACATTCCAATCGTTTTTCTCGAGGAGCGCTTATTGGTAAAGTTCTAGAAACTAGTTTTTAATGAAAACATAATGAATTGGGTAAAGAAAATAGGGTTTTTTAAATGGTTTGCATCGATGCAATAAATGTAAAAGTGCAAAAGAGAATAAATGTTTTTGCTATTTTAAAGTTATATGGAGTGGTTTAGATAATAGGGAAATTAATGAGTTAGTCCCTTGGTGATGAAAAATTAGCTATCCTTGTTCTAAAAATGTAATTGGGAGTTTAAATTCTCTAAGTCAAATTGAAAATCCCAAGCAATCACTTAGGTCCAATGCCTTAGTTAATGTTAAACTTCACTTTAATCAAAGTTAGTTTAACATTTCCTAATGCATTGTTAAGAACCACTTAGAGTGTAAATGGAATGAGTGATGAAATTCCCTAGATTGTTAATCAACAACTAAGGGTGACAAGTGCACATGCAATATCATTAATAATCACTGACAAGATTAAATGAACACAGGGCTTCAACACATGGAAATATATATATTCAAATCACTCAATGATAACAGCAACCCAGTCACATACATAGTCTAAGTTTAGAAATTACTATCATAATCATCAAATTCCACAACAGTACATAAATTTCTAAATCTAGAAAATCCTGATATAGAAGAGAAAATGATAACTTAGACTAGAAAAGTACTTTCCTATTGAATCCAGTGAACTAAAGCCCTGTTCTCCATCACCAAGAGGCTAGAAAAATAGCCTCTCATGCTTCTGCACTGATTGCAATCATTGAACCAGAAAGAAACCATGGGAGAAGCTGAAATAGGATGAAAAATGTGAAGAAGAAGATGATAGGAATGATTTTGATGGGCTTAGTTGGTGAAAACTGGTGGAAAAATGAAGGAAAGTGAAGGGTTTTGATATGGAAACAAGGTGGGGTTGAAAGGAGATGGTGGTGGCTACTTTTCTGCAAATTTGAAGGCTGTTCGTGCCTCTCTTGTATGATTGCGTCATGCTTATATAGGGAATCTGAAACCCTACTTCAAAACGCGCAGCTTCACTTTATGGTGCCAAGTTGCGACCTCAGATGTGTCAAGTCGCGACTTGGGAAGACAGAAGACACATCAGTCTTGACTTAGTTTCCAAAACGCAAGGCTCCATTAAGGGGCATCCAAGTCGCGACCTGGGGAAGCAGAAACACTCCCATCTATGCTTTGACTTTTGTAAATTGTTGGCTCCATCAGTGCTCTTGTCTTGGGCTTCAAGTCCTTCTCCAATTGCCTGAAAGTTATATAAAAGAGCTTCGTGAAGAAATAAGCAATTACAAATAAGGAGAGAAAATTGACCACTTTTTACCCCTAAAACAGCAAAATGCAATACATGAATCTATATAATCCCAAAAGCTATAAGTGCATGTATAATAAGGGTAACAATGTTACAAATCATTGGAAAACACTTAGGGTGTGTTTGGCTCAATGGAGTGGAGGGGGAGGGAGGTATTTTAATGGGAAGGGAGGGTTTTAGAAGGATTTTATTTTACCTTGTTTAAAATGGAGGGGAGGGGAGGGATTTTGATAAGGTAAAAAAAAGATAATCAAGAACATAAGAATATAATCAATAGAAAATAAAATAGACACTAGTTAATATAAAAGTTTTTGAAATGTAGTATATAAAGTAGAATTAATATTTATCATGTAATAAAAAAATTTTACCAGCAACTTTCAAAACGTGTGTATTAATTTTTTTATTAAAAATATGTAGAGCGGTAAAAAAATACAATACAATATGATATTAATAATGTATAACACAAATATAAAAGGGAGACATCCTATACATATTAAAAAAAGTAAAGATCATATTCATATTAATTAATAGAAGCCAAAATATAACATTTTCCCTCCAAATTCCCCCAATTTTGGAGGGGAGGGAAAATCTTGAAAAATTTTCCCTCCCCTCCTAAAATTTTTTGTTATCTAAACAAGGGGAGGGGAGCAAAATCCCTTAATTCCCCTCCCCTCCCCTCCCATCATACCAAACACACCCTTAAGAAAATCATGTAAAGATAAGGTTCTATCACTAGGTTAATTTATTTTATATGCTTGTTATGGGATGTAAGGTATTTTTCTAACCTTGCTTTCATTTATACTATTTGTATGTATTTTGAGAAAATAGTTTGTATGTTGGAATATTAACTTAGTTATGTGAATCAGTGTATTTTTCAACTTCTATACATGATATGTGATTATAATTGAGATTATTATTATTGTAATGATTATGATATAATGTAAATGGAATGATAATGTTATGGAATGCTTCTAAAAAATTATATTGAGTATATTGTAATATGTTATGGGATATATTGGGTTGTGTGAAAAAGATAAGGTGAAATTGTGTGTCCATCAGCTCTATCATTCTTAGCCCAGATTTGAGTTGAGTATTTTGGATAGATACCTCCCTGTTACGATATATCAGCGGTCACATGAGAGAGGCAATTTTCTTGAAGTGACTAGCTAACCTTTGGTCAGGTGTACTAGTATTGATAGGTTGTACCACATCCAAAAGATATAAGGAGGAACAAGATGGATAAATATGGATGATTTTAATTATTGAAAGTATTATGTATTGTTTTCCTATTGAGAATTTTATTATGGTTATTGATAAACTTACTTCTCTGACTTACAATCTGTTCCTGTATATTTTATAAATTGATTTTGGTTACTGGGACTTAATGTTTCACCCAGTGTTGTTATTATATTTTTTAAGCGAGACCTCTCATCCAATTAAAGGTAAAAAGAAGTAGGCGGATGCTTAGGCGATGGTAAACTTGTATGCCTCTTGATTTTTTAGGATTGTATTGTTTATATATGGTCATTATAGGGTCATCATATTTTGATATACTTTGATATCATTTTGGATAACTGTCTTTATAACTGTTGACTTCTTTTAGGCCTAAGGCCTTATTCATGCATACTCTAATATTTTTGTGGATCCACAATATTAATTGTGTTGGGAACCTATTATATTTAGACCCTTTGTGATAAGGTTTAGTGTTATGTATATGGACTAGCGGGTTAGGTTTCTAACTCTTATTATGATTGTGTCTTTAGTCTTATGTGTGGGTTACTGTACTGGGTTTATAGGCGAGTTTTGTGCATTAGACCCTAATATGTTAGTATTTTGTATTAGTCAAAAGGTTTTTGAAAATGATAGACAAATCATTTTATAATTATGACAAACTACTTGAGTTTAGTTTTACTCATTTTTATCATGGTTAGTTTTATTCATGATTTTAATCCTTTTAACCATGATAATATTTATAAGAAAGGTGGTTGGAAAATTTTCTATTATGATTAGGTGTTATATAAATTGAGATGGATTGGTTAATACGCATTCATTAGGCTTAATGTCATGTTTAGTAGAAAGGGTCTTTTCAATATCAATATTTTTCTTTTTTTAGAAATATCTTTCATTAAAATAGGGAAAGAACAGTCTATGGCCCTTACAATTCCAACTAACCAAAATCATAATAATAATTAATAGCAAAAAAACATTTAAGGAACTTCACTTGGTTAATGTCGTATCCGGTACCATTTTGAGATCATCAAATTTATCTCCTTCTTCACACAAAGCATCATGTTCTACCACATGGTGATTCATCTTCTTATCCACAACCTCCCTTATTTTTTCATCATCCTTTACAACATAAGGTTCCCCATCAAGTGGCCTGGGTTCCAAGTTGTAAATATTTGGGATCCTATTATCTTGCTTTATTTGTTCTTGATGTTGTAGTTTTTTGCCCTTCATTTCCTTATATGTCTTCTTATTTTCTACCATTTTTAAATGGGCTCCTCCTTCTCCAAGCTCAAACACTTGCTTACTATTCTTAGTCACTTGACCAATATTTCCATTAACCACCGGTCCTTTCCTATTTTGGATCATCATGACATCATCACCTATTGTTTCTCTTTCCTGATTTTCTAGACTAATATTTTGCCAATTTGTTTTTGGGATTTCAGTCCATTGTTTCCCTTTCCCTAGCTGAGTCCAATATTTTTTACTTTTTAAATATTCTTCCCTTTTTTTTTCCGTTTGAACTAGTTGTTAGACCATCAAAAATTGTCAACATTGGGTCCCTTTTCTGCAAACTTATCTTTTTCATGTTGTCCCCTTCTAACTCAACCCTGTCCCCTTAGAACTAATCATTCTTTTCTCTCCTTTTTTGTCTCATCCCTTGTGTACTGTAGCGCTGCAATTTGTGATCTTAAGACCATCATATCTTCCTTCATATCACTTTCCCAGCCATATCTTGATTGTACCGCCCACTTTTTTTATTTAAACATATTGGGTTTCAAGACTTCCCCCTCTAGACACAAACATCCATGGACCAATCTATTCATCGATCACCGTCATCATTTTCTCAAACTAAACTCCCCAATTACTGGCTGGATTATCTCTTCCATTGCTTATCTCTGACACACACGCTTCCTTCATATGACCATATCTCCCACACTCAAAACAAATCAATTTCAAACCTTCATACTCAACATTAAAAACCTCTAAAGTTGTGATTATTCTCGGCACAAGCTATTTTTGTAGATCAAGTTCCACACATAATCTAACACACTCCCTTGCTCAACCTTATCTCTTCCTAATGTATTATATGACATAGTATTTAGATCCACCTTAAGTGGTTGTCCAATTCTTTCCCCAATCCATGCTATGCAATGCTTATTGTAGCAATGCATTGGTATATTGGCTATTTAGACCCAAGTAACTATTGTTTTGAGCTGATTTTTAAAGGGGTCAAAATATGGTGTCTATCTCTGAGTCAGAACACAGTGCTGAAATAATACACATGGTCCTCCATAAAGAACCTTCTTATAGTGATATCTCTATTGCTCTTGATTGTTAATCTTACCATAAAATAATTATTAGATGTATTAATTCAAACTCAGAGAAACCCCATATTTTGAACAGGTAGGACTTAATCATATACAAATTAAAATACTTCCCTAAAAATATAATAATAAGAGAGAAATTCTATGGCTTGCACTACTCATTATACTCATCTTCCAAAATAGGCATAATTAGATAAATTTCCTTAAGCTTTTCAATCTTTGTTGATGGCTCTGGCATCTTCTAAAATATTTCATCATCTTCTAACAACAGATCCTTTGATTCCATGCACAAGCCATTGTTGGCCATACCATTAAATCCCAACAAGGATTGTTTATATGATATTACTGGACCTTTCTTATGATTTTTGCCTACTTAGAGACTCTAATCTTTCATCGTTGCCTCTTCACTATCCAAAACACAGTCCCTTCCTTTCACAGTGTCATCCATTATTTCTGTTGGTGCTTCTTTGACCTTTTTATTGCTCCGTTCGTCACCGCCTGATGCCAGTGGCCGGTCCGATGGATTTTTGCACTGACACGTGTCTTCCATCCACGCCCAAATGTTCCTAGCACAAATACCAAGAGAGAGATAACTTACTTAATTAAAGTTATGCATTTGAAAATTTAGCTATTGACAAGAACAATCTAAACTCCACAATGCAACATCATGTTTATTCTTTAACCTATTCAAAATCAGTTCCTCACACCAACAACAATATCCAATCAGCCACCAAAAGAAAAATGAAACAATCCCAAAGCACTTGAGCTCAGTTTGCCCTTACAATCACTAATACTAATACTAAAAACATCCAAATTTATGAAAGCCCTCAAATTCCCAATTCATAGCTATCTACATAAATAATCTTCAAGCCACGATATGAGGATTTGACTAAGATGAAGATCTGAAGCCACTATATGGAGATTTGACAAAGACGAAGCAATGAAAGGGAAAAACGAAGATATGGAGATTTGACATACAATCTAGAAAAATTGAGGCTTAGACCACATTATGGAAGAGAAAGCTTTGAGACCCGCTCCTTGCCGAACGTTGAACTCTTTCCCTCTTTGATTTGGAGAAACCCAAACAACAACCTCTCTCCCTCTTCAATCTGTGATGAATGGACGATAAAGGTGATGAGCAATATATATAATTGATTGTAGCGAAGTGGAAGAAGAGAGGATGGAATAAGTGCGAAGTAGAGGTGGAAGGCAAAGGGAGTTGCCTCTGAAGAAGACAAAGAAGGAGCGATGCTGCGATAGTGAGGAAGAGAGAGTGAGGTGTAGAGAATGAGGGAGGAGGATGAGGTTGACATGTGGCTACCACATATGCATAAAATGAGTCGAATATAGTATTTAACGGTCAAAATTAATCATAAGTGACTATAAGGGTGATATTGCTCCACTTTTGACACTTCTGAAACAACATTGCTCAAAAAAATTGTGGCAAAATTAAATTTTTTTGGCACCTTCCTAGATCAAAATAAACCTTAACCCTTTGGATTTTGATGTTCGTTTTTGGAAGTACTTTGTAATTAATTAATTTGTGTCTACACATTGTTTTCACGGCATAGTGTTTATTTGGAATAACTTATCTGGGGTAATAAGATTTTATTTTGGAAATACAAAGTAAGTATATGAGAGTGGTTTTTCTGTACTTTGTGCATAAAATCTTATTTTGCCCGTATAAATTATAACAAACAATAGGATAACTGGATTTATTGCGTCTTTTATTGGATGTGAAGGGATGCATCAGCAATCAGAAAAATAAAAAGAAAGCTCGTAAAATCATGTCAATAGGTCCAACTCTGAGCTCATGACCCAAACCATGATATTTCGGTCCGGTTATCATGCACTTTCCAATTTGCCGCTGAACCGAGCCGGTTGCAGAAGGAATTGGATTATTTGACCCGGGTGACCAATAGAGAATGCGAAACCCAATACTGGATTGCAGACCCGGAACAAGAGAGGCAAGAGGTTATAAAGGGAGAAAATTGGCTGTATAGCGAAACAGAAATGAAATGGTAATTGAATAAGAGAGAAAAGGGGGGAAATTGATGATGCGCTCTGCATCTTCTTCACGTTAAAAAGTCAACCGACGTTTCCCTCACTTTCCTCTTCCTTCATCCCCACTTTCACCCGCCACTCTGCCATCAGTACCTTCTTTGGAAACTGTGCGTTGCCTTGCCTTTGCCTCCATCATTAAGAAACCGTTTCTCCGCCTACCCCCACCATTCTCTCTCTCAACAATTCTTCCCCTACCCCTCCTTCCCTTCCCTTCCCTTCCCTTCCCCAATACCAAATCCTATTCTCTCTTTTCAAATCTCAATAATTAATTCCACCCACTTTATTTTCAAATCTCAGATTGAGATTCCTTTTTAGTTTTTCCCCTTCATCTTGTTTACTCTCCCCAAATTTTGTTTCTTTCTTATTTCACGGCTCATTCAACGCACTATTCTTGTTCTTCCTTTTGTCAAATTACGACATCTTCGGGATTTCTTTCTTTTTCTCTCGTCACTTGTCACCTGTGTTCATTCAAAGATATCATAATTTATTTTTTGAATTCAGGAATTCGTCCTGTCGGCTCCTCCGGTATTCGGCCTCTTCCATTAATTATCGCTGGCGATTATTCTAGGGATTTGTTAGAGAGGGAAATGTGGGATGTTTTCGTGGCTGGCAAATATGGTTTCTACGTGTTTGAGACCAATAAGGCGGTATGCCCGTATGAACAGAGATGATATCGATGATTCTTCCTCGCCTGAAGACGCTCTCCTCTGGTACAAGGACCTTGAGAAGCACTCGTGCGGCGAATTCTCTTTTGCTGTAGTTCAGGCCAATGAAGTAATTGAGGATCAAAGCCAGGTTGTGACGGGGCCAGACGCCGTGTTCGTTGGGATATACGATGGCCATGGCGGTCCCGAAGCATCTCGGTTCATCTGCGAACACCTCTTCCAACATCTAATGGGTGAGTCTCATGCGCTCGCTTGGATGGATGGTTTTGCGTTGATAAGTAGTTGGCTTTTCGTTACTTCCTGATGGGGTCGTTGTGCATTGTTTTCGATGTTGATTTTCTTGGACTTTGGTGTCCTTTATAATCATATAGCTTATGTGGATTTTTTTTTTTAATTTGGTTGGCCCTTCGGCCTTTGCTGTCTTGGCCCCAGAAGATATTGTAGTATCGTTGCTCTGTTGATCTTGGACATTATTGAGAATGCCAACTGGCCTCTAGGATCTGGTATTGGAAATTCTGGTTTGCTTTCTGAAGCTAAAACGTCAGGCCAGTGAACGTTCTTCCCGTCTTCCTTCCCCACCTGTCCTTTCTTTTGAAGGGTATTTCTTGAAAAGAAGGAGAAAAGAGACACAAAGTTTGGAGGGATCCATTTATTGAATATAATGAAAGGATGAGGAAATATGTTTCTAGAACCATCGTCTATCAGTTATCAAGTAATTAATCCACAATTTAGCTTAGCAAAATTTTAATGTGTTGTCCCCCTCTTACATTGGTCATCATTTACCTTTTTTTCTGCTTTTGTATGCTCCATTCTCTAGTTTTATATTTACCGTGGGATTAATCGCTTCTTTCCATATTTGATCATTTGGAATATCAGTAGGTTATATCAAAAAGTGAGTATTCCATTGGGGATCTTCCAAAGATTAGCCGGCTTAATAAAACCTTATGCTGCAAGTCCATTGTTCTACTCATCTGCTACCGATTCTAGTTGACACTTTTTATGAATTTCAGATTTTTTACTGTTTTTTTATTGGACCGAATTGACTGAAAATAATGGGGTGAGTTAGTATATAAGGTTTTTGTTACTGTTTGACAATCAATGCATATATATTATTAGTTTTTATGATCTTAGCATTTTTTTCCTTATTTGTCATACCTCTTGGGATTTAAGTAATAATGGAAGTTTTGTGGTGAATCTGGTGACAGGGTTCGCTCAAGCAAATGGTACTATATCCGAAGATATACTCAGGGATGCTGTTTCTGCTACTGAAGATGGATTTCTGAATCTTGTTCGAAGAACAATTGGCATAAAACCATTGATGGCAGCAACAGGTTCCTGTTGTCTGGTGGGCGTTATGTGGAAAGGGACATTATATGTTGCAAATCTAGGAGATTCTCGTGCTGTAATTGGCTCTGTGCATGGGTCTAACAAGATCGTTGCTGAGCAGTTGACCAAAGAGCACAATGCAAGCAGAGAGGAGGTTAGACGGGAACTCAGGAATTTGCATCCAGAAGACTCACAAATTGTAGTTATGAAGCATGGAACATGGCGTGTTAAAGGCATCATTCAGGTTTTTCCCCGTTCAGAAACAATCTGTTAATCGTTTACCTTGCCGTTTCTTATCCTCACTTTTGTGTGTGTTTTTAATCTAACATTGGTGAGTTTGATTATTACTAGTAACATGCAATGCTCTTTCAAATCGCTCCTGTATAGTGCATGTTTTCAATTTTGAATGCTGGGGTCTAATTAGTGGTATATTTTATTGCACAGCTATGTTTATCGATTCTTGTGGCCCGCACAACTATATTTTTGCAAACTATTTAGGCTTAGGAACTTCGGTTTTCTCAGGGTTTCTGATAACTTTAATAGATGCTTGTTTTATTCATTGTTCCCCGTGTTATTTTTATACTTACTCTCTTTTTTTTTCCTTACGGTTTCGACGGCAACTGCTATCAGGTATCCAGATCTATAGGCGATGCATATTTGAAAAGGCAAGAGTTCTCTCTTGATTCTTCCTTCCCACGGTTCCATCTGCCAGATCCTATCTGTCGGCCAGTGCTTTCGGCAGAACCATCTATGTGTTCCAGAGTGATAAAGCCAAATGATAAATTTCTTATATTTGCATCTGATGGCCTTTGGGAACACATGACAAATCAGGAAGCTGCTGAGATTGTTCATAGCAACCCACGAACTGTATGCTTCTTGTGATAATTGCTCCTTCTCCCTTTTCTATCGCCTCTTTTTGGGTCCCTCATCCTTGGCTCTTGTGTCTTAAAAACTCTGGCTTCTGTTTTGTGTTTTTCTTGAAATTCAGGGGATTGCAAGAAGACTGGCGAGAACTGCCCTGAATGAGGCGGCTAGGAAGAGGGAAATGAGATTTAAAGACATGCAGAAGGTTGGGAAGGGGATCAGGAGGTTTTTTCATGATGACATCTCTGTGGTTGTGATCTTCATAGACCATGAGTTGCAGGGAAAGAAGATAACCGTACCAGAGTTGTCCATTAGAGGTTTCGCCGACAAGGTTGGACCGTCAAATCTTAAAATTGTCATGGAGTGAGGCTGCTGAAGACTAATTCAAGTGATAAAAGTGGAGGGAGTCATGGTGGCTTATTACAAGGTTCACTCCTAGAGCCATCGCCTGCCAACTTGAATCGAATGTCCCTGCTTGGTTAGTTAAAGTTTCCATTAGAGGGAAGCTCTAACAATTCTGTGCTAAGTCAAAGTTGAACAGTTTTATGGCATCTAATTGTCGTTTTCGAACCTTTCTTGTCGCCTTTTAAGAATTACGCAAAACTATTAAAATTGAAACCTCATCTATGGCATGGCGTTGGTCGAAAATAAAATTAAGAATCTGTTCCCTGCTCAGCTGTGGCCTGCGGGTGACAATTGTAGAAAGCCATTGTCCCATCATCTTTTTCTTTCTAACGCTTCTTGGGAGCTTTGAAGTGCTATCTTTTACATGTGATACTATACAGACAACCTCATTTCTAAGTAAAGTTCATCTCGAAGCGGATTACTCATGCCGCATGCATCACATTTCGACTTAGAGTCAACGTGAAATCAATACCTTGCTGAAAAGTATGTAAATGAATTATACTAGGTTCACAACGTTAAATTTTTTTAAAAAATAAGAAATAATATAACGCAGACAGTGCTAATTTAAATTTTATAAGCATACACGAGCGGTGCATGAGATGGGGTATTTGGTCCACATAAATTTATGTGACGATGTGATGTGATGAGCCGCACTTTCTGAATCATGAATAAGACGAAACATGCTTTTTGGGAGTAAGTGGTGGGCTTCCAATTCCGACACTGTTCGTTCTCTTTTGCTTGCTGACTCGCATTCGGCATTTAATTAGTTGACATCTAACCACAATTCGTGTCTGCTGCTTCTCCTCTGAAGTTGACGTTATTTTATTTTATGATTCAACCAGTAAAATTGAATTTCACCCAATTGTATATGCTTACCAGATTAATCTTTGGGGACCGCTGCTTATTACTAGTATTACCTAATTCCAGCCCTTTATCTCTTCTTTCGGCATCATGCTTTACTCTCTTATCCTCGCCGACCACCCAATGCGTCTTCCTATTATTGGTTTCCTACCCACTACGCCACCAAAGCCTGTTCTCATATCCAAACGGTATCTTTCTTGGGTTCAAGTGTTACGCGGCCGTGAAATCAACTTATTTATCTTAAAACAAAATAAAGGCTAGTGTTTAAGAGAATATTATTTTTCTTTTCTACATTTTATTCTCGAATTATGTATAAGCACTACTCTCTGTTTCGGACAATTTCAGATCTTTTTTCCCGAGAACCATGATATGCATAGTAACTTAAACAAAGAATTGTTGGTTCGACCAAACCAAATCAGTAACAATTCACAACTTTACAACAACAAAATAATAAGGAAAAAGAATTGCTTGCCTTCATTCTCTTATCCCAACATATAAAGGAAAGAAAACGCAAAAGAAACACGATAGAAAAATATGGTAAAGAATAGGAAATGGAAGTTCCCCAAGCACGGACAATAATTCTGTAGGATGAAATATATGTAGCAATTTTCTGATCCACCACTTGCTTTCCATAATTAGAAGCATTTCCTGTGAACGATTGAGGGACCAGATTCATCATACTCTGCCTTGGCAATCCACATCTGCACTCAAGAATTAAAAAAATAAAGATATGTATCAGAATAAATAATCAGAGCTTATGTAAAAATGCACGGACATGTTCCGTTGTTCTAGTTGGCTTAATGAAGTTCCACATCCTATCAAACCCATCTCCCACGGAATAAAAGAATCCGTATTGCACACTAAATATGCGATTTCATGCCTTCCTTGATTTGACTATCATGATTGATATTTCATCTCACTTTATTCCCCCTTGTCATTTAAAATACTAGTTCTTGAAATAGATTTTCATGCTCTATCTGTCACATTAGCTTTACAAGCTCCCAACAGATATGTACTTCAAATCACACACTCTACCTGTTGGAATGTGCTAAGAGATGCCAAAATGGATCCTCCAATCCAGACACTGTACTTCCTCTCTGGTGGTGCCACCACTTTGATTTTCATGCTACTGGGTGCCAATGCTGTAATCTCCTTGCTCATTCTGTCAGCAATGCCAGGGAACATAGTGGAACCACCGCTCAAGACAATGTTACCATAGAGATCCTTCCTGATATCAACATCACACTTCATGATTGAGTTATATGTTGTTTCGTGTATGCCAGCAGCTTCCATCCCGATCATGGACGGCTGGAAGAGTACTTCAGGGCAGCGGAATCTCTCAGCACCTATTGTGATCACCTGACCATCAGGTAACTCATAGCTTTTCTCAACAGCTGAGCTGGTCTTTGCAGTTTCAAGCTCTTGCTCATAATCAAGAGCAATATAGGCCAGTTTTTCTTTTACATCTCTCACAATTTCTCGCTCAGCAGTTGTGGTGAAAGAGTATCCACGCTCAGTCAAGATTTTCATTAGGGCATCTGTGAGATCACGGCCCGCAAGATCCAAACGGAGGATTGCATGTGGGAGGGCATAACCTTCATAGATGGGAACTGTGTGGCTGACACCATCTCCAGAGTCCAGAACAATACCTAAAACAGCATAAAATGCCGCACTAATAATCAGTGGTAATGTATACCGTTAATTGGGTGGGCATTGGAATGGATAAGACATAAGAAAATGACCAAAGTAAAACATTTCAAATTCCAGCAGGTTTTAAAGAACCCTATTAGTTTGCTCATACAATTCTATACCGGTTTTTTTAACTATTCCCAATGCTTGATTTCAAGAAGAACAATAAAAGAATTCCTCAATATTGTCATGAACCAAATGTGCTGCTGGATGGATATGCTATGGTCCAGATATTTACTCCAGAAAAGAAACTGATTTTCCCAAACACGCATTGAAAGAAAGCAAGAGAGGAAGGTGATTCATTACCAGTTGTGCGACCACTAGCATAAAGGGAAAGGACGGCCTGAATGGCGACATACATAGCGGGAGTATTAAAGGTCTCGAACATAATCTGAGTCATCTTCTCACGATTAGCCTTTGGGTTGAGAGGAGCTTCTGTCAAGAGAACAGGATGCTCTTCCGGAGCTACACGGAGCTCGTTGTAGAAGGTGTGATGCCAGATCTTCTCCATATCGTCCCAATTGCTAACAATGCCATGCTCGATCGGGTATTTCAGAGTCAAAATACCTCTCTTCGATTGAGCTTCATCCCCAACATAGGCATCTTTTTGTCCCATACCAACCATCACACCAGTGTGACGAGGGCGACCCACGATACTTGGAAATACAGCCCTCGGAGCATCATCTCCGGCAAATCCAGCCTACACGGTTTTTTAAGTAAAACTTATTTAACTGGAAATCATGAAACCCAGCTGATAGATAAGATCAACAACACTCGCATGCATGGATCCATACCTTGACCATACCCGTGCCATTATCGCAAACAAGAGGCTGAATATCCTCAGCATCCGCCATTGTTTATTAAATGCTGCAGAAAGCCAAACAAATGCAGCGACAAAGAAGTGAATGCCCATTTCAGTAATAGACGCAACACGGTATTCTAATGAATGATTAATAGCAAATATTTGTGCACTGGCACACGACCAAATCAGTTCAGACGACAAAAATTGAATGTCAGTAAAGTAATCGCGGAAATTAGAGAATGCGGTTCCATTGGCAGGACAGTCTTAAAGGACTTAACAAGAGCCAGGGCTAATGACACATTGGCACGCATTGAAGGCCATTAATGCCGGTACGGCTAATGATCGGGAGAACACATGGAAGAACATACAAGACAATCAAGAACAGTAGTAAATCACAACAAGGAGATATATCAATGACCTAATTAAACAATATGGAGCATTCGATAAAGAGATTGACTAAGGGAATGGTGTGCATTGCATTCACAGCCAGTAATGTATTGTGGAGGTTAGAATTTGAGAAAAGCACATATGCTGATCATACCTAGGGGGAAACCCGAAGAATAATGGGAAGAAATGAATGTTAAGAATTGTTGAAAACAGAAAGGGGGAAGGAAGGAGGAATAGAAAAGTGAAATTAAATTACCCGAAGGAAAAGGTGACCAAGTCGAGGATGGGTGGGGGGGAGGAGAGGAGCGCCTGGGGTGTGGGTGTGGTGTGAGGAGGGAAAGGAACGAATGTGATGGCGAGGTTGCCGCGCGGTCGTTTAAAAAAGAGAAGTAGCGCAAATGCATCATGACCGTCTTTTTCGAATATCTCATCTGGTCCGTGGGCCCCATCCTTCATGTTGGAAATAGCTGGCCTCTGGCTCTGGCCTCTCCTCCCCCACGTGGACTCATTTCTCCCTCCCGCCCGCCCGCCTTTTTCAGCAGAAGCTATATATAAATAAGTTAATTCACAGCTGGAGCTGGAGCTGGGCCGCCTGGGTATAGAAATAGAATATTACATCCTTTTATTGCAAGTTCCAAATACTTGATTAAACGTGTACGAATTGGATAATTAAAGTATACTGGAGTACGAATGAAGATACATGTTTTCTAAATCTTTTGAGGGTTAACTGGAAATATTAGAATGGTAATTCATCATTATTTGTTTATATTAGTGGGATCAGCATCATATTCATGGGCATGATGGGGATAAATAAATAATTAGGAGGAGACATCCCGCCGTGTTGCCCATGCATGAGAGAAAAAGAGGGAGGTAATAATGATGAATGAATAATAGAAGGGCCTAATTGTAAAGTTCAAATTGACTTGTGTATCTCTCTCTAATTCAGTATAACTTTTACGGCCCCACCACCGGCCCACCCAAAAACAAAAATGGCCGGACGCCACCTCAGCATTGGGTTCGCAACGGACTGGGTCGTACATCATGGGGTGGTTCCATCCACCTATTGCCTTTCACTTCATTCAACCCCGTCTTCTTCTTCTTTTTCCGGGTCCGGGTACAAAAATGGAAGAAACTCTGTTAGGAGATCTTATCTATAAAAAATAACCGGTTTAAATCTAAAGAAATCTGAAAAATAATATGAAGTCCTGACCAAGCCAACAAATCAGATTTAGGTAAATAATATACAGGCCATTGAAACATCTCTACACGTACAGAACATTAACATTCCAGTCACTTGCAATAAGTTGTTTAATAGAAACAATAAGACATTTATCCTCATGATCATTCATTTAACCTAGAGCTGGGAATTCGGGCCGAGCCCGTCGGGCCGTCCCTTTTAAACCCGAGCCCATCACGGGCCAAGCCTATAATTTAGAGTCAAAAAATAAGGTCGGGCCTAAATGGACTGGCCCTGTAGGGCTGCGAGCTTAAACGAGCCGGCCCATTTAGACCCGTTTATTTTTTTATTTTTTTAAAAACTGACATAAGATGATAATGATGATAGTAAGTATGAAGAACATTTAAATGATAATGTTATTCATATTATTTGATGTTTAGTTTATAGTTTATATATTTATTTAATTGTA
>JBAGKO010000010.1:9501703-9511705 GCA_037177275.1 Acacia concinna
TAATGGTTTTCACTAGAAGAGTAATGGTTTTCGCTACTTCATGTTGGTCACTGTTCATGTCAGCAAAATTTCAAAACTCCAATTTAATCCATGGCACCTTAATGTTTTTTTGAAATGTTAACGTCCCTTTTAGAGTTTTAGAATTTGGAGAGGTATTTTTCTAAAATTCTCCCAACTTAGTTTAAGTCACAAATTTTCGAAAACAAAAAGTATCTGTCACAAATATAAAATTACTTGTAATCAGACAAAATTTGTTTGAAGAAATTGATTTATCAATCTAAAAGTGTAGTTTAATTTAAAGAAGTTGCATTATTTTCCACGAACTTATCTTTTTTCATGAGGCCCCTTTTTAGTTTCCTTAAAAAATTGTAAGGAATATTTAATTTGGCCTTAAATGTGTTTTTTAGATTTAAAATACTTGACCAACATCTCCTTAATATTTCAAAGGGAGAGATTAGAGTAAAAACTCTAATGCGTGATTTTGATTTTCTTCTGACGTTGGTTAAAAAAAAAACTGCTGTTGTCGTCTGTTGACTCGGAGATGACGGTGAATTTTTGCAGCTGAAGCGTGAAATATAGAGTGATCTTCCCGCAGGATATTACTATATCCCCGGCGGCGGCAGTTCCGCTTCTAATGTACGATGCTGATCTCTTTTTCTGTTTTCGTTTTTTTTTTTTAAATTTCGAATCACCTCACTTCCTTCTTTTGCTTGCTGCTGATTTGTTTCTTTTTCGGCTGCAGCTTTATCCTCTTGTAATCAACGCTTGTTGTTCTGTTTCAACTTGAAACCTATAACCAAAAAAGAAAAAAGAAACTTGAAACCTCTTTCGAATCATCCAATTCCAAAGAGACTTCCTTGACTTGAGAAGTACAATTCCGAATCACCGATACACTTCCCTCTTCTGCTTCCTTTGATTTCCTGCCTTCTCTATAGTATTGTCATGACAATTCTATGCTGATCTGCATTCCCCTCTCTCGCCATCCCAGTATTCATTTTTCTGTGTCTCAACATCTTACGTTCAATGGAGACGTCGGATTCGTACCACGCTCGGAGCTCTCTAAATGGGGATTTTGGGTTTGGCGCCAGTGATCGGAGATTCGCGTTCTCCCGCCAAGCTTCGCTCAAACAATCGCAAGAACCTCACTCGCCTGCTTCATTCCCTTCGAACAATTCCAGAAGGCCCTTCCTTTCCCGGACTGACTCCAGCATAGACATTCCTCGGGGCCATTATTGGTCAGGCCAAGATCACTACTTTTCTGACGAAAAGTCCCCGGAGAAAGTCTCCTGGTCCTCGTTTATTTTCTCTGTTTTTCGAAACATTGGGTCTGGCAATAGATATATGAAGAGATTGTTTTTTATGATTTCCCTGAATGTAGCTTACTCCACTGCAGAGTTATTCATTGGCCTTTTTACTGGGCGTGTAGGTAAGACCATTAATTTCTCAGAATAGGTTAATAATTGCTTGATACAGCCCCGTCAAAATGAGTTAAAATGATACTCCTTGCTTTGCTGCTATTATCATGCTATTTAAATATCATACAAGGCTTGTGATGTTTTGAGGATTGTGCTTCTCATTCTTGAGAGCCCTCAACGGAAGTAAGTATTTAATCCTTTATATTTTGGTAATATTGAGAGTTCGAAATAAAATGCGGTTTCTGTACTTTTAATTTCCCAAATCTTTCACAAGTAATTCATAGACAAGATTTGTTGCTTTAATAACTTTTCCAATATACTCTTTTCTTCCTTCATAGTGAGCTAACTGATATGTATTCAATATAAAATCATTCTCGTGGCCACAATCTGAGAGTTGAGTTTCTGATGACTTCTGTTTCCGCTTTTGATATATCTGCTTTCAGGTTTGGTGTCTGATGCATTTCATTTGACTTTTGGATGCGGTCTTCTGACATTTTCATTATTTGTCATGGCTGCCTCAAGGAAGAAGGCTGATGGAGATTATACGTATGGGTAAGACTTGTTTGAAAATCATCTTCAATGGTGTGCAGTAATTGTGGTTCGGATATACAACTATGTTGGTTTTCTAGCCCTGATTATTTTTGTTATCATTTAAAGGATTTAATCATAGAGTTATCCATTTAGTTGCTTTTGATATCATATTAAGAAATCAGCATCTCATGGCATGACGAAAGTAAGTTGTAGTAGAGGTTGTTATATATGTCAAATATGAGTGATATTTTGAAACAAGAAGGGTATTAGATGTGAAGTAGCCAAATTTTTGGGGAGGTTAGCGGTAATTTAACCAGACTCCCCCCCAACACACACAAAGAACAACAAAGAGAGAAAATAGGAACCAACTGTTCACCTTTTTATGTCAACAGTGAAGTGGTGGAATATGGAAGGCATTGAAACTGCTATAGCCAGGTTAATATGGTTCTAAGGTCCTAAGATATGTTCACACTTAGTATATTTTAATTGGAAGGAAACCAATATATTCATCAGCATCTATGTGTGTTACTTTTGTAGCTGTTTTACTTTCCTAATGCTGTTTCTCCCAATATTCCTGTTAAATTAATGAATGTATAAAATTTAATTGCTAATATGTATGATGAATTCTATTTTTTGTAAATATGTTTCACCATTCAGCCTGTGCCCTTTGAGTTCTTTCCTCCTCCTCACAAGTGCCACCTTTGGAAAATTAGGCGTATAGGCCACTTATGAACATGTTAATGTATATTGTGTGTGCATTCTCCTTGAATCAAATACTAAGAGCTAATTTACATTTTCCCTAAACATGAAAAAGATGAGTAGTTATATTGAATAGATTTCTTTGGTAGTTCAAATGAATTGATTAATCAGAATGCATATCAAGATGAAAGATGTGCATAAAACAAATTCCGTGGGAAATTCATGTTCTTGCATGCGACAGAAAATGATATTAATTTGTCTTTGGCTCACAATTACTTAATAGCAGATGCACAAATGCCAGAGCCTGTTCAATGTGTAGGTGACAGATATCATGAATTTTGAACTACTGCTGCACGCCAATATTTCTGATTTACTTACTATCCTCTAATTTCAGGTATAAAAGGCTAGAAGTTTTGTCTGCATTTACAAATACTGTAAGTATTCAAAGTATCCTTTACAGCTAGAGTTATTTTTAACCTTACGTTACAGTAATCAAGACGCTGAGTGATGCTTCTGTAAAACTAATGATAGTCAATGCAAAGGAATAATATGTAAATTTTAACTGCTAAAAGAGGATTCTTACTGGACTTTCTTCCCTCCTTCAATTACTTATAAGAAATGCAAAATTTGCATGTTTGTTATATGGATGCTTTTCACCTTAACCTCAGCTAGTCTTGCTGAGGGTGTTGCTTTGCAGTGGAGATTCTTGTGGCATTGTTGATGTGCTTGATTAGGTTTGAGGTTTTAATTGTTGTTCTTCTTTCTGCTCGTTAATTTGTGTTATGTTCCCTTACAGGCTTACACCCATTTCTGTAAACTTGATGGCTATTGATGTATGCACTAGAAGTCTGACCATTATTTATTTTGGTATTCTCAGTGATCAGATGAACTGGAAAATTAATTTTAAATATTGCTTTGACCTTACTCAGTTACTCATAACAATCATGAAGGTCATAAGCACTACCTGCACTCCCTTCACTCTCTCTCGATTTGCACTAACATGTTGAACTTTCTTATTTTGTTTGCTGCATGTGTAGACAGCTGTTTCTTTTGTTTATGTCATTTTCTCTAGCAGTTGAAGCACTTCACGCATTCATACAAGATGAATCTGAGCACAAGTAAGTTTGTTTACCAATGACTGTCACAGTTCTTGTATCACATTTTATATACACATTCAGCATGGGGAAGAGTTGGTAAATAATACTCTCATTTTTTATGTTGATGCTGAGTCCTATTTCATGCATGTTAGGAACTCATGATACATGGTATAGCTGTTAAGTGCTAACTTTTAATTCCTTTGGGTTGTCTTCATCTATACGTATTAGTGTATTACTATTTGATTCGCAATCTGTCGTGGTCATGCTCTCTTTAAAGCTGCTGGTAATTAGTCGACTTATGTTAAATACTTTGTTCTGTACATTTGCATTACTTGTGATATTTTCAAACGTGATATGTTTACATATGCTTAGTGGCATTGTCTGTAAGAAAATGGAAAGGAAATCATTTACGTGAAGCAGTTACAGGATCTTCTGCTTGTTGCTAATGTTTTCAATTTTTATACCCAAAAATACCTGCAAATTAGTTTCTTTGGTAGGGATTTATGGTTCTTAGATTTATTGTTTTCTTCAGTATCTGCGAACACTAATAATGATCTGCTTGTAGGCATTATTTGATTGTTTCAGCTGTGACCAATTTAGTTGTGAATCTCATTGGCGTATGGTTCTTTAGGAATTATGCTCGGATTAATCTCAGTGAGTAACTTTGAACATTCTATTCTTCTGGCTTTTAGCCTTGAGTAACGTTTCTCCACTCGAACGGGATTGAGCCTTGACTATAGTCATTTATCTGTTTCTCTTGGAATTTGCTTGCAGCTTACAGAAATGCTGAAGATATGAATTATCATTCAGTTTTCCTGCATGTTCTCGCAGATTCTATTCGCAGGTAGATATGCTCGGTCTCCATATGGACATCATTGTTTATTTGAAGGATAGCAGCTCACTTGCAGTTGCAATCAGTTTCAGTCTTTTAGTTCGCTCATTAATATTGACATACTTCAATGTGTTCTCAGTGCAGGTTTGATATTGGCATCCTGGCTACTGTCCATTGGGTGAGCACCTTTTTTCCAGACACAAATTATCGATGTGTGCACGAGAGAGAGCAAAGGCGATTGTCATTCTTCCTGATTTCTTCATATTTTGTAATTTCTTGACCTTTCTTTTTAGGGTCCAGAATGCAGAAGTCTTGTGCTTGGGACTTGTTTCAGCTATGGTTTTTACGCTAGTCTTGCCACTCTTTAGAACAACCGGTGGTATCTTGCTCCAAATGGCACCTCCTAGTATTCCAACTTCTGCTTTGAGCAAATGTCTAAGACAGGTTATTACTCTAGTTTCTATGGGATTATGCTATGTGCCCTTAAATGTATGCAAGTTCTTACTCTTTTAATGCTTCATATTTTTTAACGACTTTTAATTCTCTTTAGATAACTGCTCAGGAAGATGTGGTGGAAGTTTCGCAAGCTTGTTTCTGGGAGTTAGTTCCCGGTCACGTGGTTGGTTCGCTCTCAATTCAGGTAATTCCCCCATTAACTACTTGTTTCCCCTCCACGAATCGCCACTTTTAGGGTGTGTTTGGATGAAGAGAAAGGTGGAGAGAAAATGGGAGAAAATGAATACTAAGTTTCAAAACTTCCATAAATAGTAAAAAAATTTGCCATTTTTAGGAGTTTTCTCCTATAATTTTCTCCCCCCCAAAAATTTTCTTTCCATCCAAACATAAAGTTAGTGTGCGCACTTGTGGATGTTTCAAGTACGATTGTGTTTAATTTTGAAGTTGAATCCAAACTTGTACTTAGGCAAGTTAACGATGTATTTGGAATACTTGCCTCAATTTCATTCTTTGGAGTTTGTGTTACTGAAGACTGACTCTATAGTGGATATGGTTGGCAGGTGAAGAAAGGGGTAGATGATCGTCCATTACTAGGACTTGTGCATGGTCTATATCATGATTTGGGTGTGCAGGACCTCACCGTGCAGACTGATGATGATACATGAGCGTCTCCTTTTCATGGATTTCTCCAAATGATTACTTCCGTACCATGGATTGCTTTTATTTATTTGAATATTATCATCGCCCAGTTGCTGAAAAAGCACCGTGAATTTTGGAATAGTATCACTCTATCATTCACAGGTTAATCTCCTTTTATTTCAAGAAAGCATATACAAAACAATGTCGTGTGAATTTATTTTGATACTAATAAATTTATCGTTTAACAAATCACATGAGTCGTTAGGTTTTCCGCGATTGCCATTGTTTTCGAGAAGTCCTCAGCTCTGGAGTCCCTGGTCCGCTTTTAGGTGTTCTTGTGACGAAATATTTTCAACATTTAATATTGCTCAGTTAATATATGTATATATATATATATGATATATCATAAATATCAATGTCAAAATAACTCATTTTTTGTTTCTTTTAACCGTTTTGAGTTCTATTTTTTAACCTAAATGTTCGATCATTATCTACTGCAATGTTATTTTTTTCTTTGTCGTTAGATTCACTCCAATCTTTTGTATTTCATTCCTTGCTAGTGTACCACCAAGCACTTTCATCAATTAGTTTAGTTATAAGTTGTTGGTAATCTCATCTTTAACTTCAAGCTTTGACTATGCAACCTTAGAATAATCTAAATAAAAATTATGTCACTAAGGTATGTAATCTAAATGATGATTTATTTTCAAGCATAAAAGTCAAATGATCGTACGCAAAAATAATCCTTTTACAAAACCCGGTTAGCACCCGGATGTTCTTGTAATAATGTGTTGTGTATATATAACATATAGTTTCGGCTGGATTATGACGGGAGAGTTGAACTCATTTTTTATCTTTTAAATGTCAGTCAGGCAATTCATATAATATAAACATCTAGATATCGACTTTAGGTTAGAAAAAAGGTGGGTTACGGCCAACGACGAGGAGGGAGGGCGTAGAGGTTAAATGGTAAAGATGAAGATAAATATATTCAAAGGGGAGAACTAGAATTGTGTAAGTAGTAAGTACAATCATTTGCATCCAGAAATTTAGTAAACGTCTAAACCTGTAAGCACTTTAAGCTAAATTAATTAACCACTGAACCCGAAGAAAAACAATTTACACAGAATTAACAAGAGATTTTTGTCAAGCACCTATCACACTATTGTTGGCTGCGATTTAACCACAAGGAAAAGAACCACTGCGGGTAATTATGCAGACGATCGTCATCTGCCGGTGAGGTCAGTGAAAGGAGTGAGTTGGGCTGAATTAACGGAATTATCATTGATGTTGAAGGAAGGTGGAGCGGCCGGCCACACAAAAGCCGGTCGTTCCCTTGGGACATCCGGCGGAGCCAACTCGCCTGTCAGAACCTGCAGCACCGTCTTCATGGATGGCCTTTTGTGAGGATTGGGATGACAACAAGCCAGGGCTAGCACTATCACTCTTTCCAATCGCTCCTCGTCTCCCTCTATCTCCTTCTTTATTCTTTTATCTACTCCATCTAATGTTTTTCCATTCCCATACATCTCCCACACCCAGTACACTACACTGTTCTTGTAATCGTTCTGAACATCCATGCTCCCTGGCCTCCTCCCACACACCACTTCCATTATCAGAACACCAAACGCGTACACGTCTGTTTCCACCGTCGCCCTTCCCGTCAGAAACGTCTCCGGGGCCATGTAACCTGGCGTTCCTGCTACTCCTTTTGTGGAATGGTGAGTCTCGTTTCTTTTCTGAATGGTACGAGCCAGTCCGAAGTCCCCCAGCCTGGCGTTGAAATCTGAGTCCAACATGATATTGCTTGCCTTGATGTCCCTGTGAATCACCTTCTTGTCGCACCCGTTGTGAAGATAGTCTAGGGCTTCTGCCACACCGTGTATCGCATTGTGTCTGGTTTTCCAGTGAAGTTTTTGATATGGCGATCCATCTGAGCTCTCGAACAGGTACTTGTCTAGGCTTCCGTTGGGCATGAACTCGTAGACGAGGAGGAGTTCGTTTTTCTCGTAGCACCAACCTATCAGTTTAACCAGATTTTTGTGGTGAAGGCTACCTATTGTAGTCACTTCTGCTATGAATTCTTGCTTCCCTTGACGTGAATCCTTGGACACTCTCTTCACTGCGATCTCTTTGTTTCCCAGCATTCCCTTGTACACTTTTCCGAAACCACCTTCACCGAGTTTGTTCTGGTCGTTGAAATTTCCCGTCGCCCTTTTGATTTCCCTCAGCCGGAACTTCTTCGGAACCATTGACGAACACTTGATCTGGTCTTCTATCCTCGGATACGCATCCTCTGCTATCTCCCTACTTTGTCTCCGCCGCCATATCAAGAAAAATGTCACCGCACCGGCGATAACCACTACCGTTGGAACTGTGATCCAAACCCACAGTAGGCCTTGCTTTCCGTCTCCGATATCTTCACCGTTGAACTCCCACGCTCTGATGCAGTTCAGCCCAGTGAAATTACTCGTGGATGCAGAGAACCCCAGATATACCTTTTCTGGAAGATATGAGGTGAGATTGAGGGGTGGAGTTTGCAACAAGAGGTCCTCTTGTGATTTGGTTCCATTCATCATGTAACCGAAGACAGAAATCACATCCTTATCATACTGAATTCTCACCGAGACGTTGACGCCCGATGAAATATTGATCCCCAGGGGAAGTAAAGGAACCTGTTTGATGGAGTAAATACTGTTCACGTTCACACCAACATGGCCGTCCGGGCCATCATCTGGGGAGTTGTTTCTGGTATCAAACTCGACGGCCAATATGGCTGCACCAGAAGTGCCATTTGTAGAGGAATTGACAATACCAAGCCATCTTCCATGGCTGTCGGGAGGGAGATATGCTTCAGCGGCTAGTATGAAGGCCAAACCTTCGCCGGCACCTGGGTTTGAAGGGGTATTGGGGCTGATGTTGAGGATGAATGTGGTATTAAATGATGCAGTTTGGTTCTTCTTCTTGCTCCAAACTCTGTAAGCCTTATTGTAGAAGGCCCTCCCGGACCTGTTCCTCAGGTCTTCGCCGTAAGCATCAGGAGTCACTTGGATGGCATCTCGGAATATGCGCGAGAAGTCACTCAGTTGTAACCGATCATTTTGATATTCTTTGAAGAGGGGGAAATCGAAAGATAAGCAGCCAACTTGGATATGGCCGATGATACTGATGACGATGATTGCTAACACTAGTTGAGGCCTCACCATCCAACAAAAGTGCATTCTTCTGATCATTAAACCGACAATAACATATGCTTTTTTAATAACGTACGTCGTCAGAGGATTATCAGAGATTGGAGGGGCGGGTGGCGGCTATGGTCTAAAATGCTAATTATGATCAAGCATGCTTTAGCTTTTTTCCGTTATATGCAATATATGTATTTATATATATTTGATATATATACAGCAATAAAAAGATTTAAAACTTTATTCTTCAATGGGAAGTTTCCTTGCTATGGAGAATTGTTCAGGGGTGGAAAATATTTTATATCTAGGCGATTTGTATGCACGCATGTGACTTGGTCATATATACACATGCTTGAATGTTTACTCTTCTCTATATATAATGCCCAAGGAGCAAGTTAATTAAGGCATACCAAACTCGGCAATATAATCGGCAAAGTCAATGAATATCTCCAATTAAAAATAAGTTTAAACTAATAATAAAGATATTTGTCTCATCAAGCATGTAGTTGTCGTTGGAATTTATAAAATAAATAATAATTCCTATCGCAGTCGTCGCGGCATCACGAGTGCTTCTTTGAAGGGTGATAAGATTGTGGGCCCGACAAATGAAAACCCGATCAAAATTTTAAGTGATATGGTATCATTCAAATATGGTTGCGCTCCCCACTTTCAAAGTCAGACGGAATTAGTGATTGACATGGGAATAAATAAACATTAAAAGCATATATTAATCCGTAGGATAGCGAACATTAAACGCATATATATATATATATATAGAGTGTATCATTTGCCAACAAAACAAGCCTATGTTCTGGGAAACTTCGTGTTATTGATAAGAGGTCAACGATTCACATATGTCAGAATCAACCCCCTCTTTTTTATTACATGTGATCAGAATAGAACCTAAATGGGTTGCCGCACAAGGCACTAACTATACCATACAATTTATAAGCTCTCTATACGTACTTACCCTGCATTATAAAACCAATTGTAAATTTTATATCACAAATTATATATTGCATATAGAAAGCAATATCAGTTTGTTGGCAGTGAGAAAGTCCCACATCGTTTGTTTTTAGAGGGAGGGGGTGGATAGTTGAGTATATAAAGGGACCCCCTCCCCTTTGTTTAAATACACCTCAAAATCA
>JBAGKO010000010.1:9525957-9541622 GCA_037177275.1 Acacia concinna
TTGCAAAATGCACGAATATAAGAATATGATTTTTTTTTAAAAAAAAAAAGTAAAGCAGTTTCTCAAACTAATTAACCAGGAAGACCCAATCCAACTCCAATTAGTTATCACTCGTGACTACTTGTTTCTAATGTTGCGGAGAACCAGAAAGGGGGCCCCCGATGTCACGGGAGCTTTAAAATAATCACACATGCAGCGCAAAGCCGCAAACACAAAATACAGTGAATTTGATTTTCACAAACGTGTGCTCTTAAAATTGTGAACCAATGAATGATCCCCTAATTAATAATATATACTATTTTGGTTATATTCATGAAAGCCCAAATATGCCTGTTTAATTTCAACGCATGCATATATATATATATATATGGCTATGTATGTGTTACTACTCAATTAAGTCAAGGGCAAAATCGGAAGATAAAGCATAGTAGGGTCAGAGGCATAAGCAGCCGCCGGTAACCGGTCTCACTTCACAGCAGTATGGGGAGTTCAAGAAATCGATCACAAGCTACCAACAGGCACATCCTTTTCCTCCCTCGTTTACATGTACACCCCGTCATATCTCTCCAAAATGGTCAATCTGACGCAATGTCGCAACCTTTTAAGCTTGATTTTAATTTTGACGTCATCACCTAACTCATTTAAACTTAATTTAAAACTGTACTGTAGGAAAATTGAATTAGTTAGGTTGATTGGTATTAATCATCTAGATACTAGAAGACCCTAAAATAAGTCTCCATATAAAAGGGTCTTAGTCCATAAATAAATGAGGAGCAAAGACAGTGAGAATGAAACACGACAGTATTAGCCAACTGCGTCACGTTAACAAGATACCGACAAATCTGCAGCTACGTGACAGTGGCCACCAGCTCCAGGCTCCAGCATGTGCCTCTTGGCGTTTCCATTGTCCACTTCACTCCGATCTACTTAGCTTCAACGGTTGCACTCTACGCACGGAATCTATCCCCACCCACACAAACACTTACACTTACGTTGTAACTTAATATTTCACCAGAATTGGAAATGCAGATTGCTTTAATCTTGACTGTTCGGAACTTCAAATATGTTGCATTATTGATGGATATATATATATATCTCGGTAATGCTACTTGGAGATTTAGATGCATCAAACAGTTTGAGCTCTCGTTTAGATGAATGTGTGGACACTAGCGATACCGGTGCGTAGGCCAGCTTGCGAGCAAGGTTAAGGAATAATCTGCAATCTCATGAGCTACATCAATTTGGCTTTGGCTTTGGCATTGGCAAGAAGCCCATAAAACCTTAACGAGGCCAGCTAAGAACCAATTAATTATACGTATGTATGAATGAATGCATATATACGAGGCAGCAGAGGCAAGGTCATAAATTGGTGTACTCTGCAAATGGAAGTGGTGTTCACGAGAAACGGCAAAGGTTAGTAATGATAACGTACTTTCTGCGCCCTCAGCTGTTGGGGAATCATAATCGACACTAGTATAATGCTGTATTATTGCCGAATCAAAAGCCACAAAGAATTAGCTCTATAACACAACTACTGACTAGGCTATTAGCCAGACTAGCTACGGGCAATATCGAGAATCGAGATCCCCCAAACAGAATAAGATCCCATCCATTCCCCTGTTTGATATTACAACCACTACATCACTACTGTTTAAATAAATTTGGCAACCCCATGAAAGAATCCTCCAGTTTATTAATTCTGCGTGTGTAGTAAGTAGTACAGGAGGTAGAGAGAGAGGGCCTAATTATGGTGAGCCGGCGGGTCCCCTCCCTGCTCACACTAACCCATCTTATCAAATCATGAAGCAACTACATATACAAATGTGATTACACGCTCCAAAAGCTTGCGCTTTTCTGTTGTACGCACAACAGCCTGGCCACTGAGTGAGAGTACTATATACTCACTTTTATCTCTCTCTCTCTCTCTATCATCTTGTTGTGAATAAAGGAGCCCCAAAAAGAAATGGGTAGGGGGACAGTGGCTTTTGCCGTAAATGGAAGAACAGAACAAGATGTATAAAACCTTAAACAAAGGAGTTCATGCACAATGGGAGGGCAGTGAAAGGGTTATGAAGTATGTATAAGAGTAGTGTTAGTGAAACAGTGATGGGAGGGCAATGGTGGGGGCGACTGCCCACATGCCATTCAATAATAATAATCATAGAGTGAGATGTATCTCAGTCTGTAAACCAAAGCACGCCAACCCTCGCTTTGCTGTCTGGGCCCCTCTACCTTTAATTTCCCCCCTTCCCCTGCTTCACACTTGCCCTCCATTTCATCATCCTCTACTTTTAACCCCAACCAAACAACCCTTACTCTAGCATCAATCTGGCCACTTTTGTTGAAGTAATTCAAATTTCAGCAGCCAAAACAGATCTCAACGGAATTTTGAGTATATCCTACATCTATAGAATGAGGGGTTGAAGCTGACCGGCTCTCGAGCAACAATCGCGGTCTGCCGAGAACATAGATAGGTGTGTGTATATGGATACATTGATGACGGATTCCACCTAAAAACACTGTGTTTGTATCTTGGAGCTACCTGATTAAACAATATATATATAGTACAGTTGTGTTATACAGATATTTAATAATGATGCAAGAAGATAAGAAAAGAGAGAGAGATATATAGATGTATATAGATAAGTGAAAAGCACGGAGTGGCTGAGAAAGTTGGGAGTCAATTTAGTGGGTAGGGAGGCAAGGGCAGAGTTGTATTCATCACGCGCGCGCACAATTACCCTTTGTCTTGTTCTTATTACTAAAAAGCCCTCCAAACTCAAACATAGTGATAACAACACTTCAACTACGACCCTGATGACTTTTCAACGCCCCTTCCTATTTAAAACGGCGTCTACCCTTATTATGATCCCATCGTCTGAATATTTCCCTCCACGCCTCTCATCTACGTCACACATGCCTTGTCTTTTCTAATATGTGTATATACATAGCCACCCACGACACACTCTCTTCCATATTCATCTATCACGTAATAAGCCTCATATTTACCACTGATTTGCTGCAACATATACATTAACTTGTCTCAAACACAACCTCATTCCTACGTTACTTCCTCTATACATTAAATTGGAATTCTCCCACCACGCCTCCATCTCTAACGCGTAACACATTAGTATGCTCGTTAACCTCAAAGAGCGAGATAAGTAAAAGGTTGGAGAGACCAAACCCCGTGCTTTATATTTATATGTCTCCAGTTGATCGAGTTCGAAAACTACATTGGTGGGCAGGCGAAGGACACGAATGAAAAGGGAGCTCAAAAACTCTAAACAAGACTCACGGATATCATAAACATATATTGGATTGTCTGTCGTCCACGAGCTTTTTGACCAAACTAATGCTCAACTGATGATTATGTCATTGCCGAAAATTCAGCGCCCGCCCAGTTTGATCGCAAAAGCAATTCGGTACTAGGCGCACAGTACAACACAGGCAAAGTGCTTCATTCGAAGGGTTGTACCTTAAATAACGATGCATGCATTGGCACATGTCATCCCTTTTTCATGGAAATTACGGCGATCCACTGAGCTATCGAACCACAAGCAAACGTATATGAAGTTGTAAAAGTGAGCAGATTTTAGTCCCGAGATGTACGGACGCGTGCAGGGTGGATACTGGATAGTATGGGATGGGACATTACACTAACTTGCTCTTATTAATTCCGTGCGTGATTAATCATCACAACTTCACAAGTCATTTACAACGCTCACGTCGTGTATATAACTATATATATATATATGCATTTAATTAGCTTTCGGGTTTTTCATACAGACAAGTACTTCACCTTATTTTTTTGGGGCTCAGCTGTTACCTTGCTCGTTGTCCCTTTGCTTCTACACTACGTGCTGTGTATTGGTTTCATATGTAAACATATGGAAATTCATGATGATTCTATCTACTCAACCTATAATACTATAATGTCCTTTGTTCTTCAGAAACTACACACACGCATGCACAACTAACTAATAAGGCACAGTCAATTAATTTAGCTGTTTAGTCCATCATTCCAGCGATACGCTCCCTCTTTAATTTCTTTCCTTTGACAAAAAATATGCTTGGTTTTCTTTTATTCAGAGCCATCTGTGTGTTTGTGTGTGTCATTAAATTAACTTAACTCGGAGACGTTCCATAACAGGGATTAATTCAAAGTGATAGAGAAATTTGGAGTACTTGTTGACATAAGTGGCAACAACCGGACGAACGTCCTATCATGCATAGGAAAAAGAATGCAGCCGGGGTCCATCATCTCTATCAAATGCTGCTCTCCAACACAGCTCCCTAGCTCTATTTTTTTGTCCGGTTGTCCCATCATAACTTGTGAAATAAATTACTGCGTTCCCAAGATATTCATTCAATATCTTCGTTAACCTGCCAACCTGAGCACGGTTTAATGCCAAATTTCCCTTTGGAGCCGTTAAACTTAGATTTACGTAAATTGAGACAAGTCTCCTCACGTATGCTTACCTCAAAATTCATAAAAGTCATTTTTAAAAACTAATCTAAACGGCCTAATGTAGATATATACTCCACGTCTCCAAATTTTTTCCAAAGATCAATCATAGCCTTTCACTCTATTCGACCGTGATATAAATATATACTCCCTCCGATCTTAATTATAAATGACCATTGACTTTTTTAAAGAATTAGAGGAAAATCTTGAAAAAACTAATTATATTACTTTAAGATATTAATATTTGTCATTTTTCTTAAAATATATTGTTTGACTTATAAACTAATATATAATATAATAAAATATAATATATGATATGATTAAGTAATGTAATTAGCTTTTTTAAGATTTACTTAAGATTCTAAAAAAAACAAGCCTTTATAATTAAGATGGGAAAGAGTATTAAACACTGCTATTACAGAGTTCTGGAAACATCCTATTTTGCTGCATAACTGCATCTAATCATACTCGCAATTTTTTCAGGTGAAAAAGAACTGGCAATATATTATATATATTTGTCACGTACTGACGTTTTAACAACATATATCCCGATTGAAAATTAGAAGTTGCAACTTTTGGCATGATAAACAACGTTGTCAAATTAATAAAAAAATAGCCACTAATCTCTCTAATTCGTTTTTTCGTGTCATTTTAGCGCCCTCGCACACGCACAGTATCCTCTAAACCACACATCTGAATATATATACACGAGGTCCGTAATGCAACTATGCTAGTATATATGCAAGAATTATAAACGCCATCTTTGTTTATGAACCATATACTATATTTCTACGAAAAACAATATATCAAATACAATGGCTGGTTTTAATTCCAAAGTGAAAAAAAAAAAGAATTATGAGTTTTGGAATTTCCAACTATACAATGTAAAGGATTGGCTTCTACGTGCTTTTGGTAAATTAACCTTTGTGCTGTAAATGAATGAAAGAGTGTAATTAACCTTTTGCGTGAAAACTGAAACCGGGTATATTTGCTAGGCTAATGGTCATTGACACACTGTGATCAGGGTCTTGTACTCCAGTATATCGGGAGACCAGATACGTATAATATAAATAACACTATATATTACTGTCAGACAAGACAATGCGGGCATAAATTAATGTAAATATATAGTAAATCTATCACAAGAAAGGAAAGAAATGTAACAGTCAAAATGCTGTAGCATACTCACGGAAAGAAATAGCAGCAGCAAATATGGTTGAGTTGAAATTAGCAGTTGCATTGGAATATAAATTGTATAGCTATAAACTTTGTTTGGAGGTCAAGACTTAATTACGTACATGGAATAACAGTTCAAGTTTGTTGTAACTGCGACCTTACTTGTTGTTCTCGTGTAGAGTAACTAGGGTGTCTGTCTGTCCCAGCAAGCTGCTTATGGACCGTGCTTTCACCATTCCAAGCTTCATTCTCTTCTTTGTAATCACTGCTGGCTTCTTCTCTTCTTTGTGTTCGTCTATGTCGTTATGAACACCCGAAGAATGATATTTACTTTTCTTTTCAGAAGACGAAGATGAAGGTTCGTCGACGGTGTGAGGATCGTTATTCTTTGTTACAGCAGTCGTAGAAGAAATAGATCGGCTGCTTCTTACACTGGTGATGCTTCTGAGCCTTCCCTTCCCCAGGTGATGCTCACACAGAGAGTAACCCACCAGTGTTTGCTGACAACACCTCCATCCCCTACCGTTGACTCTACTGCACCTCGACCCCTCCATTACCACACTTCCCCTTCCCCTCTTCTTACTCGTGTTCACGTCCATATTCACTTCCTCTTTTGTTTCTTCCTCCTCCTCTTCACTGCTCTCCTCCTCTTTCTGCGTACATTTCTTGTTCATCTTCGTCTTCATCCTAGTCTTCATCTTCTTGTCGTTATTATTGTTGCTCTCCCTCGTGTTCATCATGTAGTCACCTCCTCTCCCTCTTCGTTTCTTCGGCGGAATTGCTTTCTCTCCGTCGGACCATTTCCCATCTGCATGCCCCGGCGCTCAACATGTTATATGACTGGCTTAAAAAACACAGTACATAGGCCGTCACAAGTAGCGATAACACTTACCTAGATGAGACGGTGAGAGTGGGATAACCTCGGAGATGGTCCCGGAACCCAAGACGAGTACTTTCCTAGCAATAAATAAGCGACACCCATAATATATATATACCAGCAAGCAGGAGCGCATAATTACATAAATTTAAAGGAAGAGGAAAGATCTGATAAATTAAAGTTGGGTGTAATGTAATATAGAAAGAGCAAGGAGTGATGGGGATGGGGACCAGCGTATCCGTGCTATTTGTGAGCCTGATACGCATGGTAGTTAGCCAATTTAGAGTAAAAACACGATCCCCTCCTGCTCTTAGGAGGGGTGTGGTGTGGTGGCTGCCAGTGCTCTCAACTCACTAATGACACCTTCCACAGTATGTTCCACTATCACTGTTTTTTCTTCTTGCGCCTCCTATTTTTATTATTATTATTTCCCCTTTTCGATGCCGGGTAAAATCAAGTTATGGGTCTCCATGTTTTCTACCTTTCTTTTCTTTTTCTTTCCTTTTTTTTTTTTCCATGAAACGAGAGATAGACACAGGCGACGCATATAATCAATCGTATTTTTAATTTATATTCGTTCCTAACTTTTTTCTTGTCATCTTTCTTACCCGGTATCATTACGCCTCTCTCCTTCTCCGTCTCGCCCTCCCCCAGCTTCGGCCTGCAAAATCACGCATCAAATATTAGATCCGGAGATATAGGATTGCCCCCAAATGAGCCCCCGGCGAGTTTAAAATCTAATTCGTATAGCTCGCGTGAGAGATTAGGCATAAAGCTAGTGCAGTCGTACGAAACTCAAAAGGCAAGCGAAAATATAGCGAACTTAAAGAAAATGAAATCACTAACCGAACGATCCAGCTCGGCGTGGTGATCGCCTGCTCCACGGTCGGCGCCAATAACGGATGAGTCCCCGGCGTCGTCCGGTTTCGCCATCGGCGGGGGAAGACGAGGATGATCGGAGAGGGAGGGAGTGAGAGGATTAGCATGAGGTTGTGGTTGGAGATCAAGGAGAGGAGCAGAAGATTTGGGTGAGGAATCACGAGGGAGTTGCACCATCGGAGACGTGTGGATCGGACGGGGATCTGAGAGAGGGAGGGGAGGGTGAGGGAGCGGCCTTTTGCGGATCCTCATGGGGGTGCAGGCTAGGATTTGAGGGGAAGTCGACCTGATTTAAGGGAGAAAGAGCGGAAGATCGGAGAAGGTGGAAGGCGGAAGGCGGAAGAGGGGAAGGAGAGGAGGCCTAGGAAGGTTCAGATTTGAGAGGTGAAAAGGTTAAAAGGGAAGGGATGGGGGAGGAAGACATAAAGCTACATGGAGGAGGTGAGAAGAGGAAGAAGAAGAATTGGGGGTTGGGAGAAGCACAGTGGGGGTGGCTGCCTCTCGCTCTTCAAGGCTCCATGACTATGATATTGATATGAGAGAGTCCTCATATATTGGCTTGGCAAATAGGAAGGCTTGGGGAGTTTCTCTCTCTAACTTTTTATTCAGTCAGTTGCACCAAAGAAAGAGAAGATGCGATAGAGATAGAGGGAGGGGGAGCACGTGTGAGGGTAGAGGGATTGGGTGGTTTTATCATTCACCCCTCCCTCGCTCCCTCACTTTTATGACGGTGGGGACCTGTGGGCCCCACTTCTCCCCCCAACATCCTCCTCTTCTCCTCCTGCCTTTTGTCGTCTTTGGCTTTGCCTCCGTCAAAGGTTGCGTTTTGACGATCTCTTATCTGTACGCATACAAGAAGAAATGGAACGTTTTGAGGAAACATTATTTGAGATGGTTTCACTTTCATGTTACAAATGGAGAGCACATAGTTAGTGATGAAAGAGGAGGTGCCCAGTGTGGAATAAGTGAGATGGAAATAGTGTACGTGGGGTGAAAATGAATTTGGTTGGAGTTAGATAGAAAGGCTGGGGGGGGGGGATCCAAGGAGATCACGATGACAAGGGCATACCAAGTTCAATTTTTGGTTACAGATATTTTTCCCTTTGTTTGTTAGGAAAAGTTTGGGTGAGTTGGAGTTTGAGGCTCATTAGGACTCTGATATTATATTATCTGCCTTGAGGTTTAAATTTATTCAACAAGTGCTTACAGGTTTAGGCAAAACCCATCCACTTTTGCATCCCAGCGTATGGGCTAAACATACAAAACATGAATCTGCACTCGGGCTTCCACCATTTTGGTTCTGTGCAGCCCAAATAAGCCGAAAAATATCTATCGCCTTCAAACCCGACAGCCGAAGAAGATTAGAGTAACATCCTGCAATATGTACGGGGGCATGTGTCTCTCTAGTCTCTCCCCCTCTCTGTAACGTGTGTTTTTTTTTTAAGTGTGCGTCTCGACTCTCGAGTCAAGAGAGCGATTTTGAATGTGGATATCGCGCCGATGCGAAAATTTGGTTGTTCCTATAATGTTATTATTAATCTAACGTGGATATAGATTCTAGGCCTTTTTTGGGGAGAACCTAGGTTTTGGTTTTCGTACGTTACGGCGTAAGGGCATGAAGTATTGGTCTGGATATTAATTTTCTATGTTTGGCATCTGTACGATTAATACCTTGTCAAGATAACAAATAAAAGGATTAGTTTTTTATGAGTTAGTTTTCTAAAAATTGGAGAGGTGGGGTTATATTATATATTAATAAAGATAAGCTATAAAATAAAAGTGTAAAAAAAATTAATTAGAAATTTTTAACCCACTTTTCTAAATTTAGATCATAAAAATGTTATTTCTCCTTTTTTTTTCCTTTCAAATTCCTCAATAGCCCTTAAGCATTATTGATATATATAGCTAGGATGTTATTATTGCTAACAATGACTGGTTAACTGCGAAACATGCAAACGTAAAAGAACTCGTCTGTTATGAAGAGATATATGATAATTGAGTACCAACTACTTTTTCATAACCATATTTATCACGTAATTAGTTTCTTATAACTCAAATCAATATGTTGTCCTTTTCTTAATTGCCCAACGATACGCAAACAATTTAAACAGACGTCACGTAGAAAACTAAACAAGAACATCACTGATAGTAATATATACATATAATTAACATACTATCAATATGTGTTGCGATACTTAATAGATAAATATCCACACCAACAGTACATTTTTCAAGCTGGTCTAGCGTCGCCTGGATTTTGAGGTATGAATTTTTGTGGGGTTATGATAGTACTGGAGACCTGTATAATATATATATATATATATATATCTACCCTGTATATAGTCCAGGACAAAACTTTATGTTCCATTTATCCGCTGGCTCGTACCCTTTCGTTGTTTATATAATTCCATCTTTACCATCACTGACATTTCAAGAAGTACAGTCATCAGAAGACCCGCTGGAACGTGAAAATTTATATTTCGAAAAGGTAAAGGAAGATCTGTCTGCTCCCTGAAAATATTAAAATATATTGAAAGAAATGAAGCAAGTTCTAGCTCTGCAATATTAATTAACAATAGTCGAATTTAAGAAGCACAACTGTTTGATTAATGAACAACTTTCTTCACGTGAATCTTAATTCACACGAGTATCTCTTGTCATCCTTTCAACGGTGAGATTTGTTCAACATAATTAATTCCACCTAGACGAACAATAACATTGTTTCAGCAACTCTATTTGGGCAGTGTAATGCATCTATCTTTAATTTGCATTAAGGTGGATATTGTAGGCCTGTAATCACCCTATAATCTAGCTAGTTGCCTGAATACTTAGAATGAACATTTCTAACTGCATGACTATATATATCAATCATAGACACGCACATTGACTTGGGAACTAGAATTATGAATTATCTACGCAAGGCATTGCTAACCAATAGTACTGTTTGGGCATTTGGCGGGAGATTAATGGACGTGTAGTGCGTAGTACTACTTTTTTAGCCTTTCGGGGCAAGTGGTGAACAGTACAATTGTACAACCTTAAAGAGAGACTTCCCTCCTTGGCCCCAATTTGAGAGAGATCTAAAATATTTTGTGTGGTTCTTTTATGGGCGAAAATTGGATGTTTTCAATTTTTTATGATTTTTTAAATATTTGAATATAAAAAAATATAGGATTATTTTTTTAATTTAGAGTTTTAACTTTAAAAAATCATAAAAAATTAAAAACAGATCCATTTTTTGCCTATAATATATCAAAATGTCACTTATTTTATGTAGAATCTAATCATAAAAGAACCACACAAAAAAATATTTTAAAACTCCCTAAATTAGGGGCCAAGGAGGAAAGCCCTCTCCCTTTTTAACACACTAAGTTTGGCGCTTGGACTAGATGTCGTACCGGCACCAAACCAAAACACAAAGCCAAGCAATCATATGAATTAATGTCTCCTTTGTAGCTCTTGGGTTACTTTCCTGCCCTTGGGCGAAGTAGGCCCCCAGAATCTTCTCTCTTAATATGGTTTCGAAATTGACTTCATATCAAACAGTCTCTCTTCCTTTTTCGGTGTCAGAAAAACCCCTCTAAATGAACCAACCCAGGTACTTTGAGAAAGAAAAAGTGAGAGGCAAACGCAACTTGTGTCCTATAATTTAATTACAAGAAAGGGACACGTTGGCAAAGAAATTAAACAACTGGTAATATCAACCCTTTGCTTAATGACGAAGCATATGCTTTTGATTTACTCGTTCTTTATAAACTTGCTGCTGCTATTGCACGAATCATTCCAAATTATAGGAGACCGCAATATTATATTTGCTGGCATAAATAAATAGCACACGACGAGGTTGTTAAGTGGGAATGATTATGGTTTGAATTTTCAACTCAGTTTCCAGAAATACCGTACCTAAAACTCATTAAAGACGCATTACTGTTCATTCATACACGCTTCTAAGCAAAAAAACTAAAGGACGACACTTTAGTAACAAGCAAATAATAAAGTTGAGGAGACGTGACGCGCTTCTTATCTTTATGTTGTATATATAGGCCTCCTGCAGCCTGCAGATCAGTCAGTGAACCCTCCATTTTCATTGGAGAAAGAAGAAATCAACAGCTCAAGAATGCCTCCCTTTTCCTGTTACAAGGTTGTGGTGGTTACCATCTTGCTTCCCGCTGTTGCCCTAGTTTATCCATCAAATGCTCAGCTGACTTCAACCTTCTATTCTAACACATGCCCCAATGTGTCTTCCATCGTGCGCAGTGTGATTCAGCAGGCTCTGCAATCTGATCCCCGTATAGGAGCAAGCCTCACTCGTCTTCACTTTCATGATTGCTTTGTCAATGTAAACAACATTTATATATGTATATATTCAAAAACAAGTATAGGCTCCAGGTTATGCAGTTATATAGTCTAACATGTTCAAGATGTTGCTGGTTGTTGTGTGTGTTCAGGGATGTGATGGGTCGGTTTTGTTAGACCTGGGCGGTAACATAACGCTCAGCGAGAAAAATGCGGTACCCAACAACAACTCAGCTCGGGGCTTTGACGTTGTTGATAAAATCAAGGACTCCATTGAAAGCTCATGCCCTGGTGTGGTGTCTTGTGCCGATATTCTTGCCCTTGCAGCCCAAGCCTCTGTTTCTCTGGTAAACTAAATACATACATACATATATATATAAATTCATCCTTCGCACCGTTATTATATAGATATTGGTCATGTCTCTTTATCCCTATGATATTTGCAGGCAGGAGGTCCTTCGTGGAACGTGCTACTTGGGAGGAGAGACGGTCTGATAGCAAATCAGAGCGGTGCCAATTCCGCAATCCCCTCGCCAGTCGACAGCCTTGCCAACATCACTGCAAAGTTCGCCGCAGTTGGCTTAAACACAAACGATGTCGTTGCATTGTCTGGTAATACTCGCCATTCATTTCGCAGAAAAATAGAAGCGCTTTATATCTTGTTAGCTTGTGTGTGTGTGACGACTGAGTAAAAAATGAAACGGGTTTAATTTGAAGGTGCGCACACGTTTGGACGAGCGCAGTGTCGATTTTTCAGCGGCAGGCTATTCAACTTCAGCGGGACGGGAAGGCCAGATCCGACTCTGAACACCACCTACCTGGCCACGTTGCAGCGGAATTGTCCTCAGAATGGGAGTGGAACAACTCTAAACAATCTGGACCCCTCTTCTCCTGACACGTTTGATAACAACTACTTTGCTAATCTTGTTACCAATCGGGGCCTTCTTCAATCTGACCAGGAGCTCTTCTCAACAAACGGTTCTTCCACTATTTCCCTTGTTAACAGCTTTGCCGGCAACCAAAATGCTTTCTTCGTCGCCTTTGCTCAGTCCATGATCAATATGGGTAACATAAGCCCCTTAACCGGAACGCAGGGAGAAATTAGATCTGATTGTAAGAAAGTCAACGGGAGTTGAAGCATGCACTTCCGATTAAGCTGTTTGGGTACTCCACATGGTTTCATCCTACAGTACTGTTGTTCACACATTAGTATTTGATTTGTATTTGTGGGGCTTGCTTCCTAAGTTATGTAAGAGTTCCCTAATAAAGTACACTTGGTATAAATGAAAGATGCTGACTTCTGGTTTGTTCAGAGAGGATCATTTGTGACTTTTTCATATGCGTCTCAACCAATATTTCAAATCCAACTAAAGTCTGAAAACAACGCCAGTAGTTCTCAGTTTTTTTATCAGCACTCAAACTTTCGTCTCAATGATCATTATTTAACTAGCACTACTCGTGTCGTCTAGGCACAATGCACAGGGCCACTATACAATTTAAGTCAAGAAAATTAATATGCGAGCCCATTAGACGGGCCTGAGCCTTTTCCCACCTAAACCTCACGGTAATTATATATTAAGGGGTGTTTGTTTAACTTTCAAAAGTCCTTTTTTTAAGCTGTTCTTATAAAATTTTTTTCACATATTTATTTTGTAAAATGTCAAGACTATTCTCAAATATTAATCTAAACCAATACTAAGAAGTTCAACACTATAAAGCTCATGGGATATCTCCTGGCCTCAACCTTCATTACATTATTCCATCCTCTTTTAACCTTTTTTCCGCCTATATATATTATTATCCTGTATTCTTTTATATAGGACTAGGAGGTAACATTTTCATTTTGTAGCCCTGATGCCAGAGTTATACCCCTCTCTCTCCCTTAGTCCCCATCCAATTCCTGGCCTCGACTAGATGAATACTCTTTTTTCAGATTATGACTACATTTTATCACAAAAAATTGTATATTAACCCTTCTAACTATCTTTTGTAAACATTTTCTCTACATATTCTTTGCTTAAAACAAAAAGTGAAAATATGTCAATAGGAGATAGGATCATAAAAATAATTAATAGCACGTCACGATCAATGGGACCTCAAAATTACAATTTAATCAAAATAAAACCAAAGCTATCAGGAAAGGAATATGTAGATTGGAGTGGTGCTTAATATTAGTCTTTTTAATTAAATAAGCATCTATCTATTCTAACTTCTACTCTCTATATTCTTTATTATAAGGCACAAACTACCAATTCTCATAGACTAATAAAACTAGTTAAAAATATTTAAATTGTCCAAAAATTCAAGTGATTTTCAATATTACCTTTAATAACTATATTGAACTCAAGTACCATATGAATTATCACTCTCTCCTACTACTTTTATTAAATATGGGAAAATATAGAAAAATAAATTTAATATACCTTAGAAACTTGTAAGTACTTTATAAAAATGACTAAACACAGTGGTTAGTTAGTATCTTATAATAAAGACTAAAAGAAATAATGTGCAATGAAATATATGTTTTGTAAGGACAGAGAATAAAATATCACAGGAGATGGGGGAATTATTATGTGTCGGTTTGAATGATGCAGATGAGGCTGGACAATACCAGCGACCAAAAAAAAAAAAAAACATGAAGGCAAAAGAGACCCAAAGGGACAAGTGGAAGCGTAGCAGCGATTGGATTTCATCAATAACTCGTATTCCAAACACTGTTGGCTCCCTTCCTCCCGAAAGCTTCATGATGATGTTATGATTAGATTACTAATAATTAATTCAATCAAATTTTAATAGGAAAATTTCACTTAAATACCTCTTCATATTCAAAAATTCTAAAAGGAATGTTAACATTATAAAAAAGATATTAAGATACCATGAATTAAATTGAATTTTTTTTTTCGATAAGTTAAATTGACTTTTTTAAATTCGCTGATTTGAACAGTAGTTGAATTCACAAATTGAGTAATGGTTTTCGCAAGTTGAGTAATAGATTTTGCTAGTCCGTGTTGATCACTCTCTCTTCCTTCAAAATTTGTTGACGTGAACAGTACACTGCTACAAAAATTAATTCATGTAGCGCTCTTTTTTGTTAGAAATGTGGCACTCTTTAAACGCCACAAAAGTCTACGCCGCTAAAGACTCAGGAGCGCCACAAGAGAGCATTTTTATTTTTTCATTCGTTTAGCCTCTTGTGGCACTCTCTTAAATGAGTGTCACAGGAGGCTAATTTAATTTTTTTTTTCATATAGCCTCCTGTGACGCTTATTTAAGAGAGTGTCACAGGAGACCATATTAATTTTTTTTTAATGGATGCCTCTTGAGAGAGCGCCACAGAAGGCCTCTCTCTCTTTTTTTTAAAGTCTCTGCAATAGCCTCACGCAGAGGCTATTGCATTGATTAATCACCTCCTATGGTGCTCTCACTACTACAAAAAGTTAATCTTATGACGCTTATTTTTTATAGATTTGTGGCACTTAAAAAACGCTACAAGTCTCAATGCCATAATAGGTTTTTGAGGTACTTCAAAACGCCACAAGAAGTGAGAAAGATAATTATTTTTTTTAAAAAAAGACATTTTGTGACGCTCTTTCGAGAAAGCACCACAGGAAGTCTCCACACTTCCTGTGGCGCTTGTTTAAGCGAGGGCCAGAAAAGGTAAAAAAAAGAAAAAGACCTTTTGTGGCGCTTGCTTAAAAAAGCACCACAATAGGTCATTTTTTTAAAAAAAGTTTTTTTTAATATTTTTATTTTAAAACCCTATATAATTTTTATCCACAATACTTTAAACGTAAATTTTTATATTAACATTTATAACAACAAAATAAAAAATAAAATACAAGTGTTAAAAATAAATTAGAAACCATCACAAGAAAACAAATAAAATACAAGCGGTGAATAAATAATTTTTTTTACCTATACAATTCAATGTCAATTACTACATGAGCTAAAATTTATAACAACTACATG
>JBAGKO010000010.1:9544363-9564104 GCA_037177275.1 Acacia concinna
GTCACAGGAAGTGAGCCTGTGACACTTTTTCAAAACAGCGCCACAAAAGGTTATTTTTTTTAAAAAAAATCAATAAAAATTACATATAAGCTGTGGCACTTTTTTTAAAAAGTGCTACAAAACGTGCGTCACTTAAACCACTATTTGTAGTAGTGTCTCATGGTAGAGTGCCATAGGAGGTATATTTTATTTATTTATTATTTTTTTAAATACCCATATTTATTTATTTATTTTAACATGTAAAACAACAAAATTTTTATATTAACATGTACAATAAAAAAAATACAAGTGTAAAAAATAAATTAGAAACCATCACAAGAAAACAAATAAAATACAGGTGGTGAATAAATAATTTTTTTTACCTATACAATTCAATATCAATTACTACATGAGCTAAAATTTATAACAACTACATGCTTTCATATACAACCTATATATGGTAACATTTAAATTATCTCAATTATTTTTCAGCGTATAGAAATGGGAATAAGCTTAAAATTTAAAAAAACTTACAGTGTATGTAGGAAGTTTAACAAGAATGAGATGCAACTTTAAGCACAACATCTTGAAAAAAAGTTAGTAAAGGAAAATATAAAGATAAGGTTGTATATAACTTTAAAATTAGGAAAAGTAGAAAAAGAGTATTTACTTACGAGATCTTTAAGACAGAGACGAATAGAGGTAATAAACCCAAGAAAGTGAAAGCGAGGGAACAAATGGGTGTTCACCTGATAAAATGGTGAAAGAGGAGGAAATGGAAAATAGGAGTAGGAGTGGATATATCAATGGAAAAAAGATGGGAGTGAGAACCAAGATGATAGTGAAAAGGGAGGAGAAATTTAAAAAATACGAGATGCAGAAAAATGGAGGAAACTCAATGAATTATTGTAAAAATTGGAGCGAAAACAAGGTATGGTTTAGGCGGAAAAAAGAAATTTAAAAAAAAATGAGAAGGATAATAATTTCTTTAAAAAATAAAATTAAAAAATGACATTTTGTGGTGCTCTTTCAAAAGAGCCCCACAAAATGTCTTTTTTTCCTTTTTCTTTTTTTTAAACAACCTTTTGTGGTGCTCTTTTGAAAGAGCGCCACAGGAACTTCCCCCACTTCCTATGGCGCTCTTTTAAACAAGCGCCACAAAATATCATTTTTTTAAGATAAAAAAATCAACAAAAATTCATATATAAGCTGTGACACTTTTTTTATGAAGCGTCACAAAACGTGTCACTTAAGTTTCTTTTTGTAGTAGTGGTTGTGGAAATTCGCAAGTTGAGTGATGGTTTTCACAAGTTCGTACTTATCACTTTCTATCTCCCCCCTCTATCGGCATTGTCCATCTGACACTAAAATTGTTCATCTGACAGAGGAGAGAAGGGAATTTGCCCGTGACATGAAAAATGTTGGATTTTTGCTATTTGAATAATGAGATTTGTAAGTCGAGTAATGTATTTCGCTACTTCATGCTAGTCACTATTCATGCAAGCGAATTTGAAAAAACCTAATGTAGTCTATAGTACCTTAGTATCTTTTTTATATGTTAACATTCCTTTTAGGGTTTTTAAATTTGGGGAGGTATTTTTTTGAAATTTTCCCATTTTAATATCTATAAATTAATTACTATTTATAAATCAAATATCATAATTAAAAAAACGATAAGTTTTAATATTTTAAAATAATATAATTAATTTTTAGGTTAAATTGCAAAAATATACATGTCGATGTTTTTCAAAGTGTGTCTAGCATCAAGTATTTTTTTTTAATGCGTAAAAATACACATGTGGTTACAAAAGTAGAGAAAAATGTATATTCTGTTAAGTTTGACTTTTTTCTTTATTTTCAAGATTTATGTGGACAATGACTCAATTAAAATTTTAGCTCAAATGACAGTGGATAAAAAAAACAATCCACATCTACCCACTGATATTCATTTATTATCTATGAATCACTTTGATGTGACAGTTCTCTATATCCAGACTCAAGCAAGTTAAGCAATTTTTTATTTCTTTAAAATAATAAATTAGTAAATTAATGTATGTAGATATATATTGATTTTTATTTTTCTTTTTTTATCAATTGTCATCTAGGCTAAAACATTAACCGAGTCATTATCTAAATATGTTTTAAAAAATAAAAAAAGTCAAACTTAAGGTCAATGTGCATTTTTGCCACTTTTGTAACTATATGTGAACTTTTACACAAAAAATAAAAAATAAAAATATTTGGTGTTGGGCACATTTTAGAAAATATCAGATATATATTTTTACACCTTAACTCTTAATTTTTAAGGATCCGACAAAAAATGGATTAAACCTTATAATTTAAAACAGAGTGAATGAGTATATTATAAATTTATAGTATCATTATTCTATGGAGAAAAGGGGGAAAAAGTTGTGCAAGTAGCCGGATAGCTTGCCAAGTCGCAAACTAGTTGGTCCTAGATCCGAACTTCTATCTATGGACTGCGACAGTGTGATTATTATGAAAAGCCCCGATTCCACGATACAAGTTGTGTTGCTACGAGTCACTATGTACCACTGATTCTGTTTCGAGCCAAACCAGAGCCAGTTGTCACAACCTTGGACACATTCTTCATCATAGCCGTTCATCTCAATGTGTTGACTGTGGAGTGAGATCATGAGCGCTCCCTCCTAAGATTCTTTTTCCTTTCTCGTTTCTTCCCCCGATCCTCCCTCTACCCTGCGTCGAGGTCACTTTTCTAGTTTTCTTTCATTTTACACACCCTTTTTTCTAAATCCTCTTCTTCTTTCTCTCTTCCCTCGTTAGATCGCTGAGCCTAGCAGACCCATAAAGCTCGCCTCTACTCGGACCTAACTCGGCTTAGGTCTCCCCCTCCTCACCATTGGAGTAGGTCCGAGCTGATCTTCAACGCCGCCCTTCACGAGTCACGGCCCAGGTTTTGTCTCTCCCTCCCAATTTTTGCATCTATCCCTTTTTCCTCTTCCCAGCAATAAAATTCCCGTCTTTTTTTTTTTTATTCACCTGTTATACCAAAACCCGTTTTTTGCGAAACCCATTTAGGTTACTCTTCCACGTAGCTTCCTTCCCCTTTCGGAGATTTTTTCCTATGGCCTTTCGATCCGAGTTTCCTATAATTGAGTTGAATTCGAGCAATTGTGTGTTGGGTTTCATTTCGATTGTGGTCAACCTTGGGTATTGGATCTGAGTTCGTTTGTTTGTGCGCGAGTTAGGGTTTTTGACCTACCTCGTTGCAAATTTTGGCCATTGCCATTCCTGATTGTTCAATTCTGTCATCAATTGAGGGTTTCTCCGGCCCTTTCTCTTTTCCTTTTTTCCCCAATATGTAATTTGTAATAAAGCTGAGGTTTCGTAATTTAATTCTCATTTCGTAAGATTTTCTCTTGTGGCTTCATTTCGCTATCTTCCTGGCCCTACTTCGTCAGAATTTGTAGTGAAGTAAGCTTTTTTAAATTCCGGTCTCTAAAATTGTAATGGGGGAAGAGACATCGGACGCGATGAACCTTGATTTGAATCTGGGTCCTGATCCAGAGCCAGCAGCTGGCTCCATAACCAATGAATCCGTGAGCTTAGAGGATTGGATTGAAGAACCTAGGGTTACCGAATCAGTTAGGCATAGGACTCGACAGAGGTGGAGATGGCGGCATCTTCAAATTAATCCTCCTGAGCCCCATCGTAGCCTCTTTATTTCACCTGAGGCACATCGGGGTTTTCTTATGGCGCCGGAAACCCAACATCTTTCAATGCGATTGAATCATTTGTTGGCCAGCCCTGGTAATGGAAGTGCGTTTCAGGCTGGGGAAGGCAGCGTGGCAGCTGAAGAAAGAACAGAGCTGTTACCAAAAGCATGTGAAACAAACAATGGTGTTATGGAGGATGAAGCATCTGATAAGAAGGATGATGTTGAAAAGGGTTGTGGCAATGATGGGAGCTTTTTTGATTGTAATATCTGTTTGGACCTGGCTAGAGATCCTGTTGTGACTTGCTGTGGTCATTTGTTTTGTTGGCCATGCCTTTATCGGTGGCTACATGTCCATTCAGAAGCTAAAGAATGTCCAGTTTGCAAGGGAGAGGTAACGTTTAAAAATGTCACACCAATATATGGTCGCGGAAACAATGTCCGTGAACCTGAGGAAGATCCTACTCTTATAGTCCCTCTCAGACCCCATGCTAGACGTGTTGAAAGTCTGAGACAAACCATTCATCGAAATGCATTTGCGTTCCCTGTGGAAGAGATGATTCGGCGTCTTGGAAGTAGATTCGATCTCTCTCGAGATGTAGGCCAGCCAAATGAGCCTGACAATGCCCGTGAAGCAGCTGACAGAACCACTACCTTGCTAAATAGATTTTTGAGCTCTCGAGCTTTACGGAGAGAGCATATTCATGGGGCAACTGCAGATGATGTGGTGGACTTAACTCAAAACAACACTAGTGGCCCTGAGGTAGGGGATAGCCGCAGGGTTCAATCCCTTTTACTTCGAAGATCACAGTCACATAGAACAACACTTTCTTCTCTTTCATCGGCACTGAGTTCTGCTGAGAGATTTGTTGAGGCATATATCCGTAGCCATTCTATAGGTAGAAACCAAGAGCAGCCTCCACCGGTCGATGATAGAGACTCCTTTTCAAGTGTTGCTGCTGTTATACACTCTGAGAGTCAAGTAGACACTGCTGTAGAAATTGACTCCATGGTGTCCTTGTCAACATCCTCTTCCAGGAGGAGAAATGACGCATCTCGTGTTTCTGATGTGGATAGTGGAGATTCTCGGGCTCCTAGGCGAAGACGTTTGAACTGATTAAAATCTTTTTGATCGTTATTTATATTTCCTGTAGTGCACAAATTTATAATATTCCAACAGCTATGCAAGTGCTACTTGCCTTAATATGGCTTTATATAAATGAAGTAATTCTCCTTTTTCTTCTATCCTATATTTGGCTGTGACTGGTCGGGGTGTGTGTGTGTGTGTGTGGGATGGGTTGATTATATGGTGATATCCCAATAATGCTTAATTTTCAGAATGTTTAATTTAGCCGTAGTAAATTTTCTATTAAAATATTTAATAACATGGCACGCCAATGTGCTCGGCGGTGTGGTTTGGGTAAAGATTCCGTCTGTTGTCAGCATTGCGAGTGTGAGGGAGAAAGCAATCTTGCGATTATTTTGTGCCATTCCCAGTGATGCCATGCAGTTCTGACCTTGTTTTTATCAGTCCAAGCAAGCATCCAAATTGTTGTCGGCGATCAAGTATTTGCTTAGTTTCAGTATTGAATCTAGAATAACAAGGTTATGAGGTTCTCTTGAAGAATTTGCTTGGCCTAATCACCACCGTTTTCAGGTAGTTTGACCCGTGACTGATAATGTACTGTGTTTCTACCGGAAGGATTTCTTCTTGAAACTATAATATAATTGTTTATTAATATTAAGCCTTCGAGAATGCCTTTGTTCTTGGGGCAGATATTGGATCGGCACGCTTAAGCGATAAACTTTTAAATTACCGGCATACGTTGACAGTTCCGTTTGTGCTTGATGTCCAAGATAGACGTGTCGCTAAGAATATATCTGCAATTTGGTTTTCTCAAGCTTGATAGGAATCCATCCTCAATTTCATTTTCTTAATCCTGATCGGAGTGCAGAGTAATTAAAAAATCTTGCTTGGAGTTTACATAGATGTGCTGCTTTGAGCTGATATGTCACACTTCTGCCAAAACTCTAGCAAGACGAGGAATGAATGGCCAAAGCCGTTTATGGCGGGGCGCGTTTTATGACAAGCGTTGCGCGTGCATGAATAAATAGTACCAAGTTAAATGAAGGTTCTTACGCTCCGTTTGTTATGAGGTAATGAGAAATAGAAAAAGAGAATAAGTGAGTGATTAAACTATTTAAATTGTTTGGTATGAGGGAATGACAACATCCAAGGATTGATAATACCACGAATGTGAAATTGATTCAAAGTCACCTCTTCCCAATACTGAGTTTCCAATCCTAAAATTATTAAATTATAAGACAAAAGTATTCTTAGTTAAAATGTTTTTTGAAAATAACCTTTCTAATTTTAACTCAACACAATCTTTCACACAATATCTCTTATGAAGAAATCACATATTTAAAGCCAAATATATTAAATAGATTAATTATGTGGTTTTACTAGTGATTGATTTCCCAACTTTTGATTTTTAAGTAGGCACACATTTAACATTTTACTTTTTAAGGGTGTAATAGTCTTTTTAAAATTTACATTAATTATAAAATAAAATTAATTTAAGCAGTACCCTCAATTATTTTTATGTACCAAACATTATTTTAAACTTCAACCCCTTTTCCAATTCCAACCTCTATCAGAGTCCTAATCCCTATATCAATCTGTCAAAATTCATTATATGGTACCAATCAGAGCCTTATTTCTTAAATATTATAAAGAAAAAATTATCTTACTAACTCACTGACTTGTCATGCATTGGATAGATTAGAGGTTGAAGGTGTAAATGCGGTTATAATTGAACTCATGTATTTAGATTGACTTTTTAAGAATCACTTGTAGAGTAAAATAGTTTTTTAAAAATATTTTTTTTAAGAATAGCTCATGCAAAAACTATAGTTTTAATAAAATGACAATGTTTAAAAAAATATTGTCAAAATAGTTTTTTTATGATTAAATGATAAAAAAAACATTAATTTTTGTGATAATTAGATAGAGTAATAAGGAGGGGAGAGAGAGAGAAGAGGATAGAGGAAAAAATAGAGAGAGGAGAGAGAAAAAGGTTAAAAAAATAGTTTTTTCAAAATTTAAGTTTTTTACCCCCAAGCCTAAATTTTAATTAAAACCTAAATTTATAATAATTGTTAAGTGTTTGCCTAATTTTTTCTTTTAAACTTAAATTTTAGCTAAAACCTAAATTTTAAATTTCTGTCCAAACACTTGCTAATACAACAAATCTCTCTATGAATATGAGTCAGTGAAAGCGGAAAAGGAGGCGGAGGGCCAGAACCTATAAGCCTTAATTTTTCGTTTTGCCTCTTGTACTTTTCCTGTGCTTCATCTGGACCTCCCAATATTGTATCCCTGCTTTAAATAAATTGGGCTCAGTACTACTATGGCAATTTAATATGATACCCTATCGGCTATTGTCCCAAAATAATAAGAACACAATGTCAACTCAAATGAGGCTCTGTTTAGAAGCCCCATACTTATCTTTCTCAAATTCTTAGGCCCAAATTTCTCACGGTGCCCATTACCTCTCGTTTTCCATATTGTGTTCGGCTGTTCTTTCTCACTATTTGTATATATGTCACTGTTTTATGTGATCTAGAGTTCTATACCCTAACTAACATGAGGAAGGCAATAATCACAAGGGCCCAGTGCGACACTATAAATCACAATATTTCCTGAAACTTATCTAACAAATGACTGATAATTCTCCTTCCCTGGTCCCATCCTTTCACCCACATCTCATGTCTGCTCTGTTCTCATCAAGTACTGCTTGCAGAGGAGTCTACATAGGCAACACTCTCAGAAGCACCGCACTAAGCTTAGCTTGACTAATTTTGGCTGAAATCAAATTTTAAGTGTTAACCAGCCCAAACATGTTCATTATCTATTGACGATGAGCTAACAAATTTTCCAAATCTAGACAAACAGATATGGGCATTTCTTTAATATCATTCCCTTAATTTCTCTGCAATAAGATCATCCCGTTAGTCTGATTTGCATCCAGCCCAAATGTAAGCTGTTCATACTCTCCACTAGTCTATGGCAACAGTTTAGTTTCAATCTCTCACATATATACCAGCCAAGCATGTTTCTTCTTGAGCAATCAAACTTGTTTCACTCCCGTACGTGGCTTATTTGTCAAAATTTAGCTTAAGACACTTAATGCGTGGGAGGGACATTACTTTTTCATTACGTCAAAATGGTGGGGACTCAGGCTCAATGGTTCGAGGCACCAATGACAATATTTTCACGTATCTTTGTGAAAGAAGGGAACCATATTTGCAGGGGCAGATGCTTGGACCGAATTTGTATATCAAGTTTCACGATCGTGTAAAGATGTTCCTCCTTACTAATCAACGGCACTCCTCTCTTTGTGAAAAGGACTGGTCCCGTCAAGAGTCTCAAGTTGTTAATTAAAAGCATCATATGGCCCAGTTTCATCTTCAGAATATTGAAACTGACGTACTGTTCCACCAAAAGCCCAAGCTAAAGCTCAAAATCAACGACGTCACATAATTATATCAAGACAAGACTGCTACTCAGTGAAACATGTTGATGGTGTGTTGCTGATGGTGTTAGCTAAAGTCTGAAGGTAGTAATCATGATCATAAAGAAATTGTGTGGATGATGATGATTTGTTCTTTATTATTATTACAGGCACGTCGAAGTCTGGGAATTAGTATGAGAAAAGGAGGAGGAAACAAAGTGATAAAGGGAAAGGAAAGGGGCATGATCGATTGGAGTTGGGCACACACATACACACAACACAGGCCAGTCTTTTGGTGGAGGCATTTCATCTTCCTTTGTCTGTGGTCATTGGTCAACACTCAACAATCCATACTCTCATCTCGGTTACCCAACATCGTGTCCTTCCCCCATGCCTGAATGCTTTTATATATATTTTTATTGAAAAGCAATATTCTTAGATTCCTTGAATATATTAATTATGTCATGATGATCTTTTCATCAGACGATTTTTTTTTAAAAATTATTGTAGTCGTTATCGTTATCATTGCGGTGCATGAAAATTCAGGAATATCGCATGCCCCGCGATTCAAATATGAAGACTTTGCTTTGCTCATTTGACCATCACTTCATCTCGTGATTCAGGATATCAATATTTGAGATTGAGACCTTCTGGTCAATTTACGTTGTGGAAAACAACTTTCTCTGGTCAAAATAAACTTTATACATTCTGTGTCTTTAACTCGCTCTCCCTCCCCCGAAAATTATGGTTGGGAATTCTTTGAGTGAAGGAAACGTGATGAAAGGTTTCAATCTTTGTTGAGAATCTGTGAGCATATCATCCTATTATATTACCTCTGGGCACTGGTGAAATAGGTTGAAGTCGCATACAGCAACTCCAATCATGAATATATTCTCATAACCCCTCAATAGTAACTCCCACATGTAGCAAGGGAACAAGTTCATGGCCCGTAACCCCCATAATTAGTGGCTGAAACTCCTGTAAAACTTGTTCACCTAGAAATAATTCCACGCATGTGCGTACAGGTCTCTTCCCATTGGGTTGAGGCATCAAACAAGAAGAAAGAATTCCCTGCGTGTGAAATTGACAGTCTTCTCTCTCTTTTAGCTTCTGATGAGCTAATCGATGGCAAAGAATTTGGATGATAAGGCCGGCCAGGCCAGGCATGTGGTTGGGACAGTACATAATAAGCATGGGGGAATAATGATTGCGTTAAAATGAATATCGACCACTGGTCGCAGTTCTGAGTGAAGCCATTAATTGGCTACCAATAATAACCATCGATCAGGTCCATCATTATCTTTGACATGAGAAAACGTAACTGTTTGTCCTTTTAGTACAATTAGATGGCTGACAATTTGTTGACATCAGAATACTTTTAGGTTCACAATATATTATATGCTGTACACCCAAACTTTGTACTAATTAATTAGAAACGTTTTGCAGGCGTCATTAATTGCGCTGGATGTGATAACACTTACAATATGGCAGAGGGAATTAAGTTTTTGGGAAAGGGTAATTAAAGAGAAGCCAATAGAACAGGAAAAGACACGGTAAGCGCAGAATCATGATGAGGATGAACAGTGAGTAGTGAAGTGCAAGTATATTTGGGAGTATGTTGTTGTCCCACACTTTGCCGGCATCCCAGACGAAGAAATTGAAGATTATGATGGTGATTAACATCATCATTATTGTTAATGATTCATGATAACAATACTGTAGTGTAAAGTAATGAGAGAGAGAGAGGGTAAGAGAAATGTGTGATGATAATGTCGGAGGAGGGAAGCAAAAAGATCGATCATGCGGTTTGTGGATGATTGCGTGCCGAGAATAGTGTTATCTATATATATATATATATATCCATGTCAGCTTCATGATCAGGAGGACACGAACAGATTAAAACAATCATATTCAAATGAGGAATCATCAATTATATATATATATATATATATGTTAAAGCAAAATAAATAGGCTCGCCATTATGATCATGATCATAATCAACAGTTGTACGTAGAGAGTCCCGGCAGTGATATGGTGCTGAAGGATCAGTAGTACGTACCAGTGAAGGTGATCATTAATATTAACGGATGCATTCAAAAAAGGAGGAGTGAGTGACAGCATTGTATTATATTGCTTGTGTTTGAGGCTTTGGGCATCTCACACTCTCTATGTTTGTATACAGTGGCACCTTGGATCCACTGTATGTGTAGGTGTTTTAGAATAATAATAGTCTAGTTTAAAAATATAAGTTACTTATAAAATAATTAATGTCTATTTCTTAATTTTATTTTTATAATTAATTCTCATTTTCAATTTTCTCACTCATTAAATTTTTAAATATATTTTCAAATTTGATGCTGCACTTTCAACCAATTCAATAATTAACATACATATATATATATATATATATGCTTCCATTCTTATTCTTTTAGGGAGAATTTCAAAAAAAGACATTGAAAATAGGGAAAAGATAATTCAGTATAGCGAAATTTGAAAAGCTAAAATCAATCTGTTTTATACTTTTTTGGGTAATTACGAAAATGCCATTGAATTTTTCACAACACCAGTTTCATAATTCACAACACGGGTATCCAAATTAACAACACTAGGTACTACGTATTTGCACTGTAAGTTGTAAATGCATAGTACTTGGTGTTGTGAATTATAAAACTAATGTTGTGAATTACGAAATTGGTGTTGTGAAAAATTCAGTGGCATTTTTGTAATTACTTAAAAAGAAGTACAAAACAAACTGATTTAAGATTTTCAGATTTCGCTGTACTGAATTGTCTTTTCCCTATTTCACTTATCTTTTTTTTTTAGAATTTTCCCATTCTTTTATCTCATTATTTATTTTCCCATTGACAATGTAAGTGTAGTACAATCGCCAATGGGCACTCTCCCTCCCACCTCTCCTTGCCAGTTGCCACCCTCAACTCCCTCTGTAGTTCTTTCTTTCATTATTTATTGAAACATCCTACAAGATATTGACTTTTGTGCCCTCGACGAAAGACTGATACAGGCACGGCTATTATAAAATACTTGAGTGGCCACGATGATGTGAAATAATTTGGTTATGATCTCGTCCACTTTAATTTGTTTTTTTCAAGACGTTTCAATTAGGTTATTATAAATAATTTTGTACAACATATATATCACTCTGATTTTATTTATAAATCTTGTTTGTCAACATTTTTTCCATATAATAAGTCTACTTTCGAAATAATAATTGAAAGAGTTACGAGTACAATTTTACTTTCACTAAAGATAAAGAGAAGAAAAAAGTTCCAAAAAACATCCATTTATAAATGAGGAAAAATTACCAATTTAATCCATAATTATTTGGTTAACTAACTTTTATCATTAGTATAATTTGGAGTTACTCCCTTCGATCTTAATCATAAAATTAATTTACTTTTTATAGAGAATGCCAAAAAAATTAATTACATTATTTTAAGACATTAAAATTTATCATTTTTTTAAATTATATTATTTAATTTATAAAGTAATATATAATATAATATATTATATGATTAAGTAGTATGATAAATTTTTATAAAATTCTCAAAAAAAAATGCACTAAATCTTATAATTATAAATAAGATAAATTGGGGTGGGAGTTGTATAAAATATTAAAAATGCTTGTAACGGTTTCCTGGACAATAATGAATGTATCAAGTGTGAATTGAGGAAATCCCAAATGAATCCGAAAAAAAGTAAAGGATGAAAAGTGGAGGGCCGTGTTTGATATTTGTGCCCCACTGCCCCACTGCCCCATCTGTCACGTCTGGCCTTTCAGAGTTAGATGAAACTCTAATCATTAGCCCCGCACGCCTTCCTCACGTGACTCGCCCCACAAGAAAGAGAATCGCGATTCAATGATGCCACAAGTTTTATAAAATAAAGGAAGGTCCCACACAGCAAGCGAAAACAAAATAACTCTAACTACCTCTTTATATATTATACAGTTTTTTTATTTTTAAAATTATGGTTTGCGTAAGTCGAGATAAAACTCTTCTTACATATTTACTTTAGAATCCATAAAAACTATTTTCAAACAATGATACCAAATAGACACATAGTCGTGTTAGAAATTATTTTTTAACGTGATTTTTAGTTTTCAAGACAAATATGTTACTACAAGGATTCTGTTCCAGGCTCTTAAATCTGCATAGGATTAGCCAATCTGGTTTGGAAACTGCTGAACTGGCAGTTAAACCAATTTAGTCTTGTGGTCTGAATCGGTCCATTGAGAAAAGTTAAGATTTTTTACCTTTTAGAATTTTATATAAATAAGATTAAAATTTTCATTTACTCACCAATTTAGCCTTGCTTTAGCTTCGATTAACCTTTAACCTAATATCCTGATCGATTTAATGACCAGTATAGGTTTCAGAACCTTTATTCTGACTCTGACTTGGGTGAATGTATATATGTACTTCTTAAGCATCAACTAGAGCCCTGTTTGGATAGAGGCAATAAGCGACTTATCAACAAAAAATAAAGTACTTATCAAAATCTGGTCCTTGGGTAGATCTTAAAAGCTACTAGACTTTTATGTAAGAAACTGCTTATTTTTAAAAGTAGCAACAAGCACTTATTTTTTATTGAGTTGGAGCGTTGGCAATTAATTAACGCCTCATCGTTGTGCCCAACACCCTAAGCTCCCACAAAATTCTCGTTACTCTTCTCTTTTCCCCTCAGTTTACCATTTCAACTGTCCTAACTTCAAGCAGAATCACTCTCTATCCCTCTATGCTTCACTTCATTGGACACATAACACTCTTGATCTCTCCCCTGTTTTCTAAGCTTGGCCATCATCGTCGTCGGAGGTGAAAGGGGTGGACAGCTTAGGCGTGATCACTCTCAGCCTCTCCCTCTGTCTTCACTGAGCGTGAAGTCGCTCTGGGTCTCCCCCTCTATTTTCTGAGCTCGATTTTCAATATCATCAGAAGTTAAAGGGGTGGATGTCTCATGCACGATCACTCTTGGTCTCTCTCTTTGCTTTTTGAGCTCGGTCGTCATTGTCATTGGAAGAAAGCAAAAAGACTGATACAGAAAGTGAACCAAAGTTCGCATTCAGAGTGCCCAAATGCGAGACAAACAAAATCAAATATCCCACTTAGCCAATCCTAGATCAGCACAAGATCATAACAAGAACTTCCAAATACGAGTAAGTCCCAACAAGTAAAAATCCCCCTAAATCAAACAAAAATACAAGTTAAGGAATAATACATTACCATTAGAAGATCATTCATTATAGGAGAGAGCAAAAGAGTTTCAAGGCTGAAACATTATCAAAAGGTGAGAAAATAATAATGGATGGCTGTTAATATAACACCTTAGTTTTATTTCATCATTACTTTCCCTTAAGGTGGCTCTTAGAACAACCAATGTATCGAAACAGTGAAACAGAGATAATAAAAATTTCAAACCATAATAAACCAGATAACCACTTTCTATTAACTTATACAATGCTCAAAATGTACATAATTGCTATTGTTCATATTACATGCCAGGAAATAGAAAACATAAATGACTATAATCAAATTTGCTCATTTCCTCTGCCTCATGTAGTTCCTTCACCTATATTGTGAAGAGAGTAAGGTTTCTGGAAAAACCTTAATAGCATAATCATACTGATAACAGTGCAATGTAATGCATGTCATGCTATATGTAATGCCTTTATTTCCCCTCTACTACCCTATTTCTCAGCATTTACCTTATACCCAAAGCATGCACGTGACTCTACTATACTCAATTGCTAAGGAATAAAACAGAGATTCGAACATCTCATACATACAAGCTAGCTCAACCAGAACAAGTCATATAAGCAATAAACAAATAGTAGACAAAAAGAGAAAAAACAAGTTAAATGGTAAAGATTCTAGCTACCGAATATCCTTGTACAGTGTAGGTGTTTTGTTCCTTTATTTTTAGCACATTTGGGTCTCTGGTTTGTCTCTCTGTAACGCCTATACAGACCACAGTAAATCATGTTACCATACGCCCCTACTGGTATATTACCGCCTTTTCTTTCTTGTATCACCCTAGGGTCCTAGTTCCCTACTACCTGAACTGGACCCTTCCCCTTCCTGTACCATACCCATCCCCTACATGTACCCATATGCTTACCACCATGAACAACACCGGCTTGTCCTCACTGCCCTGATCGGGACAGTTGGGCAGCATCTCCGCTTAGATGTGCCTATTAGACCTCTCGATAGTTGGGTAACACCTCCCCTTAAAAATTCCTACTTCTGTCCGGTACCGTCGGATAACACCCCCTAAGAAATGCTATCTTAGTCTGGGACAGTCGAACACCACCTCCCCGTAGGAAAGGCTATCTTGGTTGGGAACAATTAGCAACACTTCCCCTTATAAAGGTTTGTTTTGGCCTAAATAGTTGGACAAAATCTCCCCTTTGGTTTACTATCTAGATCTGCCCAATTGGACAAAATCTCCCCTAAACTACTCTAATAATTGCTGGAAAATAAAGGAATTCACAAGAAAGAGGGAACCGTAACTTACTTGGATTGAAGGCTGGGTTGAAACAGCTCGAATTTCCACAAGAAGAGATCCAAAGAGGGGAAGAGGATCACGATTGGGTCTTTAGTTGTAATTTTTCTAAAAAAGTTTTTGCTTTTTGACAAGGGTCCCCTTTCTACACGATTCCATTTTTCCACATGGAAAATCTGTCCTCTTTGTCAAGCAGGGTTGGCGCCAAATTTGGTGCACCCTAGGAGTTCCATCTGTCTCAAATTAACAAATAATTTTCACTAGCTCAACTTGAAAACTGGAAAATTCTAAAAAATTCTGTAGTAATATAAAAATTCTAAAAAATTCATAGAAAATCCCTAAAAATATTAGGAGGCTACCATTACAGTTTTTTAACTTTTGGATGTCTAAAACTTTCAGAATAAATTTTCCCGTAAAACCCTTTTTATCGTTATAGTACCGATTTTCAAGGGTTTATACTCATATAACCGGTTTTCTTTTATGATTTTTACTGCATAAAAAATTTCCTAAAATAATATACTAATTTTCCAATATCCTAGTCCAACCCTTTACGGCCAAAATTTATAAAAATATTAAAAAATTCATAATAAATTCCTCAAACCTCGAAACAACATTTTGACTGACCATACTATTCTAAACGCCTTCTACTATTTCTTAGGATTTTATGAGAATTTTTGGGGCTCTTGGATCTGTCCGTATTTTGTCCTGAAACTTTGCGAAATGTTTCCTTTTTGCCTAGAGGTGCTTTTTTGGATCTCATTTCAATTGTTGTGAGATCTCTTATTCCTTTACAGACTAAAGCCCTTAGTTTATCTGGAATATCTCATATGGGCCTTGAAAAATATTAGGGTATGACCCTTTATCTATCCAAAAACACTGTTTTGACCTACAAAATTATGGGATGTTATAGTTAACGGCCTGGTACCCAGCCTTAGAATCTGCAAAAAGAAAGAGTAAAGTGGTGGAAGGAGCGTGGTTTCGATTTTCTTATGCGTTATGAGTTGGATGCTTGGTATGGAATTTGAATTAGCCCAAGACAAATAGACAATACAGAGAGTAGATAGCTTGAAAACAATTTTTTTCTCCCTAAAACGTTGAAAAATAAAATAAGGTATTGTTTTTTTAATTGATTGATCTTAATAAATTTTGGACACCACTTTTCCAAAAATTTAATTTAATTACTATTATTTAATTACTCTGGAAGACAATGCTCATCAATTTGAAGGAGCGTTCTTATCAATTAGAAATTCAACACAAATAAATTGTATTCATAATACAACAAGAGACCAAATTGTTAGAAGTTTTTCATCCAATTAAAAATGAACAATTAATTCTATATTTTACTATTTTAGTTTTTTTAAAAATTTATTATGACCATGTGAAAAGAATGACCTCACTCTAAATATTGCATAAACTATCACATTTAAAATATGACAAAGTTTTTTTTAAAATAAAAAAACTTTATAAAAAAACATCATAAGGTACTTTTCAACTTACCATCGAAATAAACCTTAATTAGAAAAAAAATTATTTATGTTACTTTCTATCTAAGCAAAATTCATTTAAAATAAATAAATTTTTGTTAAGCCACTTCTCATAAGTCACCTCTATTCAAAACACACACTAAATGAATAGATAAATAAATAAAGATATATATAAAAAAGATGATTGTGTGAACTGGGTATAAATGTGCTGTTTATATATTTTCAATAAAGCGAGATTTGGTTGAATTGTTTATGTTTTCTGAAAACCCTTCCAGGGTCGGCAGACCGTGACATTCCCTACGTACGTAACGAAAGAAAGACAAGGTCAAGGGACAAGAATTAAAAAAAGAAAAAAAATAGAGGGGAGGGGTAAAATAAGTGAAAGTAAAAGCCCAAACTTGGACTCCATTGCCAAATTCAAAGCGTTCCCACGTGAAGCACCAAGTCTTGGGGGCTTCCCTCAGGCAGGCTCATACCATAAAATATCAGAATCAGAATACACTAAACAATGCATAGAATTTATTTGTGATTGAAACTGGCGGTAGGTAGTTAAATTAATTAGGAAGCGCCTTCGCCTCCAAGAAAAATAAAAAAGCGTGACGTCCATTACCTAGGCAGCCACTCTGTTTTTTATGTTTCTTCCTGATCATTATTTGAAGAGCCATGTTCACACACGCACACGAGTGACATGTTTCCGATCCCAATAATATTTCAAGTTGCGAAAGTTAATGAACCCAAGACTGGTGTTCATAAATCACAAGCACATTAATTAATTAATTAATCTCAAGTTGGCGCAATACAAATAGTATATATACTAGTGTACTAGTATCACGTATGTATGGCATGTATGTATATATTTAGGCGCGTGTTCACATTTAGAGATGATAATATGGCTAGCCCTCCATAGGTTAGATATATGAGTTTCGATCAAAAAAACCTATATCAGTATGAGTTGACATTTGCTTAATCCAACCCAATTTATAACTTGTTTTCTCTTCTTTTTTTTAAAATTATTTTAAACAATAATTTTTTTCTTGCATAACTAAATCATACAAAAATTCAACATACATTACTAAGTCATATATAACATCAAATTTAAAGTTTCAAACATTTTAAAATATCATAAATTAAATATACATCACAACTCACAAATCCACACTTTCTAAAGTATAAATTAAACATAAATTTAAAATCCATGCAATCAACGATTATCAATTATATAATATTAATGGTGATTAAATTTAAAGCATGATGTCATAACATTAATGGTCCTTCTCGTTTTAGGCATTTACCGTTTTCATTTTTTAAGAAAAGCAAAACCTGCCAACCTGGTTAGTTGAGATAATGTGTTCAAGGTAAAAAAATGGTATCAAGAGATCTTACTTTTTTCAAACACAACTTAATAAATATTCGAATTGGCTTGTTTGGCTCACAATTAACCGGCTATATTGACGTTATAGACTGAGTGGTTATTTGAATGGGTGTAAAAACCTCTAATAAAGAGTTTTTCGATAAAATTTAAGGAGCTTTTTAAATTGTGACAGGAAATTTTTATCCAAAAAAAAACTATTTTTTTAAAAATTTTATTATAATAAAAGCCACTTCTATTTTTTTTATTTAAATACAAGTTATTTTTATAAATCAGTTGGGCGAGGGGACTGGGGACTGAGGAGGGGCATTTAGGGGAAAGCAGGGGAAGGCAATAGTGAGGAATGAGAGGAGGGCCCACCCAATAATGGAAAGATGCATAGAGGGGAGGAGCATATCATTAAAGCTGCATGGCTTCAATTATTGCTGTGATCCCAAAAGCAACACATTTCTGACCTCTGACCTCTTCTCTTCTCCACACTTGCTTCCTTCCCACTCTGTCCCACCCCACGGCTCTACCTCTGTGATGTGGGCCCCCGTCATAAATATAAATACTAAGTATACTATTTACCCTAGACTTGTATGATTAAAGACGTGGGAAAAGTTTTATTTCATCTAATGAAAGAAGGCTCCTGAAACTACCGTTGTAAAGTTTATCAATTGTGTATTAAAAATATGAAGTGCGCGAGTACATAACACATCAGTGAGATGAATTGGACTTACTATGAAGTAAGAGAGTACAGTATTTTGAAGAAGGAAAGCAGTGTAGATCGGTGGAGGATGGAGCTGAGGGGTAAAAGTTAGTTAATGAGAACTACTGCAATGATGGAGTTAGTGTTGTGATTGCTGCTTTGGAGTTGGAGAGGTGGCCACGCTTTCTCTCATTGGATGCTCCCTCGTTCTAATGATACAGTATAGCATGATTGATTGGATTTATCAAAAGAAGCTTCTCCTTTATTTAGCCTTTATCGATCTATATATCTCCTTCAATTCAATTCCTAATTGCATTGCTTTCCTGTTTTGTCCCTCCCATGCCCACCCTCAGAAACTTGGTCGCCTTGTCTCCCCTCCTTTCCTCTCATCAACTCTTTAAACTAAACCCTTTACCCTCCTCCCATCCTCACTGTTACGTTCTCCTACATAATCATCGGACCCATCCTTCCCAATCATTAATTTTCTCACTTTCTTTTTTTAAATCTCTCCATCACATCACGCTTGTTTTCTTCCCTTTTTAGAAAAAGATAGTAGCTAGATTTCCCTGTTTATAGTGGGTGGCAAGGCTGATGTGATATCTGCAAAAGCGCAGCGGCACCGCCGCGCTTGACTGGTTAGTGGCGGAAGCTAGCTACCACAGTCTTCGTTTTGCATTATTATTCCTTGAGAAAAGAAAGTGCACATTAGTATAAGAAATGAAAGGTAAATTTGTCCACTTGCACCAAAAATTTACCGTGCCTTACGAGCAGTTACCAGCTAGCTAGTAACAGAGATAGTATTGGGCATGGGCAGGGACTAGGGAGGAGATCGATGAGTGAATGGGAGGGCAGGTGATTGGTTAATTCATTGGGTCGTATTTGGAATATTTGAACGACCATGCATATTGACGAGAGGGATGGATAGAGTATTAATGGAATGGGTTTAAAACCGGGTGCATCTGCATGTATGCTAATTACTAAGAGCTGTCCAATAAGACAACATAACAGGTCCCTCCCCCGATACATCGTTTTCCATTGTAATCATTATGATTTCTTGAATCTCTGTTTCTTACAACCTCTTCAATTTGTCTCCTTCTTCTCTCCCTCCTAACCCCATTTATTAAGGAGGGTTCCTCTATATTGCCTTCCCTTCCATTTTCTCTAATTTGTGGGAGTCTCTAAATATTTTTTTGTGTGGTTCTTTTATGACTAAATTCTACATAAAATGAGTGACATTTTGATATATTATGAGCAAAAAACAGACATGTTTTCAATTTTTTTTATGATTTTTTAAAAATTTACGTGTAAAAAAATATAGAATTATTTTTTTAATTTAGAATTTTAACTTTAAAAAATTGAAAACAGATCCGTTTTTTGCCCATAATATATCAAAATGTCACTAATTTAATGTATAATCTAGTCATTAAAGAACCATAAAAAAACATTTAAGAACTCCTCCAAATTAAAAGAAATTGAGAGGAAATA
>JBAGKO010000010.1:9564204-9576434 GCA_037177275.1 Acacia concinna
TAACGCCATTGACAACTATAATTTGAGAGAAAGAGAGAGAGTGACTCAAACATAGTCAGAGGGGGAGAGATAAATTATTATCTTATTTCAAAATTAATTGTAAAAAAGTCCCACAAGACTTTTATACAAATATACAATTTCATAGAACCGTATTGTCTTAGTTGGGACTAAAGCACATATTTCCCTTAATATTAACGTCAAGAAAGCACTCAGGAGCCATGTATCCTATAGTACCCACCACGTAGTCCAACACACCATGGGCTTGACATCTTTTTCTAAAAACTTGGATCCTTTTAAAGAGAGCCCGAAATATGTCAGTTTTGAAACCCAATTGTCGTACAAAAGAAACGGTATGCGCTGCGATCTAATATATTGATGAATGATGGTGCGTTTGGTTCCAGTAGAAGAGACAATGTGAGTAGGAATGTCTCATAGTGTAAATGTATTTCTACGAATTCTTATGGGATTATGGTCATCTCTCTCCTATGATGGGCTTTTTCAGCAAGGGGCTCTATACTACAAACCACTTCTTAGTTCTTACTAACAAGTGGTTCTGTCACCTGATTAAGCAAATGACGATCTCACAAAGGTAAGCGAGCATTTCGAAAAAACAAAACAAGAAGAAGAAGAAGAATGACTACGCATCATTACTTGAAGATTATAATACAATTAGATAAACATAAATTTTTACTTATACTTTTAGGATGCATTAGATAGTCTACACTGCAATACACTACCAAAAACAAAAAACATTATACTTCCTCTGTTCTTAAATATAAGATTTCATTGTAGGCACAGAAGTAGGTCTTATATTTAGAAACAGATGGAGTATTTTTGATGTATTTCTGTGAAAAATTCTATAAAAAATCTGTGGGAATATCCATCATAATTGTTTCCGATGGAATTATTAAAAAAATTTATGTGGCAACTTCTGATATTGGCAATAGAATTAATCTGTTATCAACATTTTCAAAGCAAAACTAGCCACAGAAAAATATTCCGTAGTGACTTATAACCAAAATTCTGTGGGAAAAATATTTAACGGAATTTACCACGAAACATTCCGTGGCAAATTTTCCTACTAAATATTCTGTGGCAACTTCCATGGCAAGATTAAAAAATTATTATTTTTAAATAAATTTAATTTTTAAAATAATATCTTTATAAAAATAATATTTACAATATTAATTATTAATTAATAATAATTAAAAATAATTCTTATTTATTAACATTATAATATTATTTTTTTAATATTATATTTATATTTCAAATAATATATATTAATTATTAATTAATCCTAATTAAAAGTAATTATTATTTTATTAATATTATAATATTAATTTTAAATAATATTTTTATTTAAAATTAAAACATATAATATTTATATACATAAATATATATTTATATATAATTAATTAAACATAAAAATATTATATATATTTATATTGTAATAATATTTTGCAAGTTCATCTCGACACAACTGCCAATGCCTTGCGCGCGAAGGCACCACGAGCATGAGGTCATGGGTTCGTGGCAGCACAAAGAAAATTCTATGACAAATTCCGTCAGAAATTTAATATTTTTTGTAGTGTGAGTCCATATTTAAGATTTTTATAGTAAAAGACTAAAGTATCTGTTTGGATTAGCTTTTAAGAATATTTTTTACAATTTGCGAAATAGATATGTAACAGGAATTTTATCTCAACTTGCAGAAAACAACTTTAAAACCTAGGTTTGCAGATTAATAAAAAGAAAAAAAAAGGCTCAAGGACTTGACTCAAAACTTGAGTAAACTATAAAGACACCGGAATTCATTTTTCTAAAAAGTTACACAGAAAATATGTACTTAGGAAAATACCTAAAAAATTTAAAAAAGGTTTGGTTTGTAATTAGCAACTTAGCAACAGATTGGATTGCTAAAATTTGAACGGGTTTTTGCCAGACCGACAGTGGAGCTGCAGAGAATTTTGGAGGAAGACATGGGTCGTTCTAAGGTCAACCTGGATGATAGAGTTTCCTTTCCTTTTTTTAATTGTTGCCTTTAGACAGTTTGTTTTGTTATTTGACTTTGTTTGTATGTATTCGTGACCAAACCTCTCTTTAATTTATATGAAATATATTCAGTTGGCTAAGCTAAAAAAAAAAAAAATCACCCCTCGCTTTCTGATATAGTAAATGAAGAAAATTAAAACTGGTGAAGAAGGACATGAACTAAGGTCCTGTAATTTTGGTTGTCCGGTATCATTTCAATTATATTAAATATATTGTTAGAAATAATAAGTGGATGTGTCATAAGGAATAAGTCATACATTATTTGGAATTGTGGGAGTCTAAATAATGAGTGATCTTGAACTATTAAATAAGCTAATAGGAGGAGTAAACTTGCACAATGTTGAGCCACATAGAAATCCAGCAATTTCCCCTAAATGCAAGTTAAAAGTGGATTGAGTGTATTTATTAGAGATCTTTAGAAAATATATTTTATGAATATATTTTAATATTTTTATTATTTTATTTTATTATAAAAAATAATATTGGGCATTTTAGGTTCAGATTTATAAAATAATTACTTTAATTGTTTTTAAATGCCATTTATAACTAATCACTTCTAAAGCGTCAAGGGTCTATTCACGCACAGGACATTTGCAGGTTGGAAACTTATTCATGATATTATATTATTATAAATAAATGGTTTTCAATTCCCAAATTGTTATGAAAACGCGTATAGCATCCAACGTTAGGAAACGTTCAACATAACGACAAAATAATGGTCACCAACGTTTTCATTAATTTTAATGGTGGTTAAACTGTTCCAACGTATCAATTTTCTATTGCCTATATAAGGGGCTTGAATCAAAAGTTCTAAACACACTCCACTTGGCTCTTAAAAATTTTCTAACTCCTCTCTTACTCCTCTAGCATATTTTGTGATTACTGAGTTATATCATCTTCGTAGTTCTGCTTACCCTACTTTTATAGGAAGGATTTGTTTAATCATAGGGAGTGCTGTAACTTCTTTTACCGGTAGTTACGAAATAGCTCTTAAGGATTGTGCCATTAGGCATGACTCGGATCAATTTTTATTTGCAGGGGTTGCTACTACTGATTGGACTTGCACATAACTAGAAAAAGCTGGAAGGTTCACCAAGTTGCGTGACAATTTAGAAGCTACTGTCAAAAAGATCAAGTATGACTCTAAAGCAAACTTGGAGTTTCATGTTGCCACTGATAAAGCAAACTTGGTAGAAGCTAAGCCATGCAAAAAGATCAAGTATGACTCTAAAGTCAAGATTAAAAATATTATTGAAAAATCCTTTTACAAGCCCAATGACTCTAACCTCAAGAGGAAAAATAAAAATCCTCCTAGATCAAATGTAAATTTGGTTAAAGGAGATGATAGTAATGATGATGAGATCATTACATTAATGGTTTCTCATGTCCTCATTGTCTCTGATGTGAATAAATGGGTGGTAGACTCAGGAGCTACCATGCACATATGTGCTAATAAAGAAATATTTACCTCATTTGAAAAAGGGAAATACCACATTTTTCTTGGTGATTCTCGGGCCATTATGGTTCAGGGAATAGGAAAAGTGGTATAAAAACTCACATTTAGAAAGACCTTGGCACTAAATGATGTGCTATATGTGCCTGAAGTCAAAGTAAACTTAATATCTGTGGCACGGCTTGTAGAAACTGGGGTTAGAGTATCATTTGAGTTTGACATGCTTGTCATGACAAAGAATAATATGTTTATTGGAAAGGGCTATTGTAATGAAGGATTGCTTATTTTAAATGTTGTTGAATTTAATTTATCTTCTTATGCTTTCTTGATTGATACTTTTGATGTATGGCATGCTAGATTAGGTCATGTTAGTAAATCTTATATAGTTAAACTGCAACACCTTGGGCTTATTTCCAATATTAAAAATAATGATTTTAGTAAATGTGAAATTTGTGCAGAAGTCAAGTTGACTAAAAAGTCATATTTTTCTCCTTAAAGAGAAATTGAGTTATTGTCTTTAATTCACACTGATTTAGGTGATTTAAAACAAATTGAGACTATAGGAGGTAAAAGATATTATATTACTTTTATCAATGATTTTTCAAGATATACAAAAGTGTATTTACTGAGAAATAAAGATAAAGCTTTTGAAAAATTTCTTTTGTACAAGGCAGAAGTAGAAAATCAATTAAATACAAAGATTAAAAGTGTTAGGTTGGATAGAGGAGGGGATATTTATCACTAAATGATTTTTGTGAAAAAGAAGGAATAATTCTTGAAGTAACTCCTCCATATTTGCCTGAGTCTAATGGTGTTGCAGAAAGGAAAAATAGAACTTTAAAGGGAATGATGAATTCTTTACTTGTGAATTCCTCTGCACCTGATAATTTGTGGGGTGAAGCTTTGTTGACTGCTTGTTTCTTACAAAATAGAATACCTCATAAGAAAACAAATAAAACACCCTATGAATTGTGGAAAGATTTTTTTGCCTAACCTTCAATATTTAAAAGTGTGGGGGTGTATTGCCAGATCCTAAAAAGAGAAAAATTGGTTCTAAAACTTCTGATTTTATGTTTATTGGTTATGCTCAACAAAGTGCTGCCTATCGTTTTTTAGTTTTGAAAAGCGATGTTTAGATCAAAATACAATTATTGAAACAAAAATGCAGAAGTTTTTGAATATATATTTCCTTTGAAAGTTGAACATACTTATAAAAAAGTTGAAAATTCTTCTCCTAATTTTGAACAAATTTCTAATGAAGGAAATTTAAGGAGAAGTAAAAGACAAAAAAAAAAACCTCTTTTGGAGATGATTTTTATACCTATTTGGTACAAGATGAACCCAAAAATTTTTATGAAACTATTTCTTCTCCAAATGCAATTTTTTGGAAAGAAGAAATAAAAGCTGAAATTGATTCTTTGAGTCAAAATAAAACATGGATTTTGGTAAACTTGCCTCCAGGAGCAAAGCCTATTGGTTGCAAATGGGTTTTCAGGAAAAACTATTTTCTAGATGGAACTATTGATAAATACAAGGCTAGATTAGTAGCTAAAGGATTTACTCAAAAAGAAAATGTTGATTATTTTGATACATTCTCTCCTGTGACTATGATATCTTCTCTTAGAATCCTAATTGCTTTAGCTTCTATTCATAAGCTTTTTATTCACCAAATGGATGTTAAAACTGCATTTTTAAACGGTGATTTAGAAGAGGAGATCTATATGGTACATCCTGAGGGTTGTATTGTTCCTGAGTAAGAAAACAAAGTTTGTAAACTTATTAAATCTTTTTATGGTTTGAAACAAGCATCTAATTAGTGGCATGGAAAACTAGATCAAGTTTTGATAAATGGTGGTTTCTCTAATATTTGAAGTAGAAATGTGTGTTTATACAAAACTTGTGAATGATGATTGTGTAATTATTTGCTTGTATGTGGCTGACATGCTTATTTTTGGTACTAGTATAAATGTTGTGCTTGAAACAAAATGATTTCTTGCTTCTAATTTTAATATGTTAATTGGAAAGTGCTATTGTAATAAGGGACTTGAAATAAGAGGTTCAATAAACACTTCACTTGGCTCTTAAAAATTTTCTAACTCCTCTCTTCCTCCTCTAGAATTTTTGTGATTGCTGAGTTCAATCATCTTCTGGAGTTCTGCTTATCCTATATTTATATGAAGGATTCATTTAATCCTGGGGAAGCTGCAACTTCTTTTGCCGGTAGTTGCAGAATAGCTCTTAAGGACAGTGTCCTCGGGCACGACTTGAATCAATTTTTATTTGCAGAAATTACTACTGCTGATTGGACTTGCACATAATTAGGAAGAGTTGGAAGGTCCACCAAGTTGCGTGACAATTTTCTATTTACACGTTTCCCACAATTCTTCTCTTTAAGCTTCACCTATTTTCTCCTTTGTCAACTTGGTTCCCTTTCCCAGACAATGATGTTAGTTTCTGCATCAATTAAATGAAGATAAAACAGCCTCTGTATATTTATTATAACAATGAGCATTATGGTCATTTTGTTCTTATTTTCAAAATCCAGAATGCACCTTTTGAAGTATTTTGGGATTTACAAATGATAACATCCTTCTCTGGGTTTTTCAATTTGGTAAGGTATTTTTTTAGAATTTTTCCTAAATAATTTTTTTTAAAAAATGACTATGTTTGGGTTGACGTTTTCCTTACCGAACTTTTAATCTATAAGTTACTTATTTAAAAGGAAAAAAAGTCACTATGCTTGGCACTAATCCAAACGGGCTTATGGCTATTTTCTCATACTAGGATCATAACTTGCTTAATCTTAATAAAAGGGAAGACACATTTGGTGGAGGATTATATTTAAATAGAGTAAAACACGAAAATGGGAGGAGAACTAGAAGCGAAGGCGTTCAAATGAGTAGAAGTCACGTGCGTTTGTCAAGGGTCAATGTTCACACACTCCGACTCCGAGAACGAGGAGGCACCGCAGGGAAGCAATAAAAAGGGGTTGTTGGTGGCTGCTGACTTGTTGAGTTCCTTCTCTTTAAACTTTGAGGATTAAACCCTCCCCAACATAAAACACCCTCCCCTACGCCTACCCCTTAGCCTCCCAAAGCCTATCACCTTCCTCGTTCTTTTTCTGTTTTCAGTTTTCACTGCCATGGAGTTGGCCTTGAGCTTAGGAGATACACCCAAGCCCTTCTCTTTTCTTGACAACCTCCCCACCATGCCCCGCCAAGACCCTTCCTTTTGCATACCCCTCCCATGGAATCATCACACTGAAGCCGATGGAGATGGTCGCTGTTCATCTTCTCCGCCTGTTCAGCTCCATCTTCTTCCCCTTACCCCGCTTCCTCCAAACCCTCCTCCGCCTCCACCACTCTCTATTCCTTGGCTCTCCCGTCCCTGTAATCTCTTTCTCCTCCTCCTTGTTTCCCTGACAGCGTTACTATTTTTTCCTTTCTCTGCTTTTTTTTTTTTTGGTTGCCGTGGTGGTTATTCTCTTTTGTCTGAGTTTTGTAATATTATGCGCAATGACAGTGGGCGGTGAAGAAATTTCATCTGATAGAGTAGTGACTGCGAGGGGTTTGGATGTGAACAGTGCGCCGGCAGACGTAGATGAGGCCGACGACACCGCTGCACTCTCGTCTCCCAACAGTGAGATCTCCTCATTTCACTTGGATTTCCGCGTCGGAAATGGGCATGGCAGCGGCAGTTACAAGAGAGAGCACGAGGGCAACGCCGACAGAGCCAGCGACGATGACGAAAACGGATCAAATCGCAAGAAACTCCGACTGTCCAAGGAACAGTCTGCCTTCCTGGAAGAGAGCTTCAAAGAACACGCTACCCTCAACCCCGTAAGTCTGAGTTTCCCGCTCTATGCCTTTCTTTCTCTCCGTGATTCTTTGTCATCATTAACCTATCATGATTTCAAATTTGTTTAACCTCGTCTGCAGAAGCAGAAACTTGCTTTGGCGAAGCAATTAAACCTTCGTCCTCGTCAAGTGGAAGTTTGGTTCCAAAATAGACGGGCTAGGTAAGTATTATACAAAGAAACTGACTTTCCCTTCATCCTTGTATTCAAAATTAAAAAAATAAAAATAAAATCAAAAGGCTAACATTTTGTTTACTGGTTCATTAATGTATGAAAAAAGGACGAAATTGAAGCAGACGGAAGTAGATTGTGAGTATTTGAAGAGATGCTGCGAGACGCTGACGGAGGAGAATAGGAGGCTACAGAAGGAGGTGCAGGAATTAAGGGCTCTAAAGACATCGCAGCCGTATTACATGCAGCTTCCGGCCACCACTCTCACCATGTGTCCCTCCTGTGAAAGGGTTGTTACCAAATCTTCGGCCGCCGGCACCGCATCGACCGCGGCGGCAACCAGCACTAGTACCAGCAGTGCTTCTCGACTCCCAGTAGCTTTGTCTCTAGGCAAGCCTGGAATGCTTCTCTTCCCCAACGGTCAAGCCCAACCACAACTGGCCCAGGCCCATCATACAGCTTCGTGATCAAAGTCCAATGGACCCACTTTTGATGTTTGCTTCGATTTATTAATTATATATAACAGATTTGGAGCATACAAGGAAAAAGGACACGCCCTTTACTGGTTAACGTTGTATATAGTTTTTGTTATCTAGGTCCATTTTTGTTTGCGCTAGCTCCTTGGCGGTGATGTTACGAGGGATGTATGTATGGAACGATCCATTCTTGTTTTTATCGTTACTGAGAAAAAAGCACCAATATAGCATACTTTATGTTGAAGGCTTCACGTGAATGACGGCCTTTTTCTTTTTCTTTTTTTTTTTTTCGGTTGGCGATTAAGTGGGAGAGCACAATGATGGAATTGGGGTATAGGAATAGCGACATTGAAAGGCTTGGAGCGGAGTGAAATGGGAAAGGAAGTTGATGGTTGCGATAATAAAGTATGATGGGTAAAGACTAAAGAGAGTGGGTTTTTCTTTTTTTGGGTTGTGTTTTTTGGGGGCGGTTTGGTTAATGCAGTGGTTATAGTTCAAGCTACAGATTGTAAGCATGAACTGCTAATCGCTCAATATGTTCATATTCAACATGCCTAATATCTATGGCAACAGCTAACAACTCGTTAGGTATTGGAGCTTTCCAAAGTAGAATTAAAATGGGATAAATAAGCACAGCTTTGTTTCAGTTTATAAGTCATTTATATTTAAAAAAAGTCTTAAAATATAAGTAACTTATATAGTAATAAATAAACTTTTGACAATTTGCCCTTTTAACTTGTAAAGAAAGAGGGGAGATATGTACATGTATAGAGACAAAAGAAAAATGAGAGAAGATGTACACACTTCAAAAATAAGGGCAAATATATAAAAATTTATCTATCTAATGATTTTTAGTCTGTGAAAATGTGACAAGTGACTTATAAACCAAAACATAGTGACATGTGAATTGGGTTTTATCCTGAATGGGTGGAATGTGACACAAGACTAGTTGAACTTCTCATAAATGATGATTGAAGAGGGCCTATCCGTGCTCTAAAAGGACAGATCTCCAATACAATTATCAATATCGCTACATAACAAAATAAAATTCATAATAAATCACACCGTTCAATAATTAAGAATAAACTAAATGGGTGCACAATAGCTTCTATGAAAAAAATAATATTAAAGATCTTCATTGTACAATTCTCTTTGATTTTGTTTCCACGGGCATATTAACTTAACTATCCAAATTTATATACACTTTAAAAGGTAAAAATTTGAATAAAGATCGTTTCTTACCTCCATGTATAAGGATTGGACAAAAATAACGTATTGCTTTCTTCTATTGTTTAATTCTTTTTTCTGTATCTATAAATTTTTATTTGGCCTCGCCTTAAGCTTGAAGTCATTGAAGTGAAAAGTTCACCTATGATCGGTTCTGCTGCTGATGCTGGTTTTGATATTGTCTCAAAAGAAGCTCAGCATAAAGAATCTCATTCCATACATCAGGAACACCTGGAAGGCACCAATGACTGCAGTCTTGGAACATGTGTGGCGATCTCCTTTCTTCTGGCGTTAGGTTTTGCTTCCTATACATAGAAGGATGCCCGTCCTTCCTGAAATCTGTCATTCTCGTAATATTCATGTAGGTCACATGGGTTTTCATATTCTTCAAGACCTTTTCCAACACCATCATTTTAGGTGGATATTCTCTCAAGTACGTGTCGTTCTTGATCGGCTCTGTTTCATGGTCACATTGCCCTCCTGAATTCCATTGTCCACCACTGCATGAGAAAACACCAGAATTCACGGGTTTTGTCAAATCAGTGCTGAAGAGTTACATGCTCAATGGTCATGAATTTATACCAAAATCGATCAGTGGTTTACCTGAAATGAGAAGCAGAGTAGCCTCTGAAGAAGACCAATGACTTGGATGGATTAATGTTGGCATCAACCCATCTGCTCCATGTTGTCAATGCTCTTCGAAATGCCTCCAGTACGTTTAGTTCATCATACACGTGACTACCTTCTTGGTAATAATCTTTCCTGGAATTTTCAGGGAAATTAATTTGTTTCACTACAGCGAATTTTAGACTGAAAATATTGTCTCGGCTGAATTGGGGAAGAGGCAGAAAACTAAGACTAAATAGCAGCAACATGCAGTGAAGAGAAAACTGCAATGCATTTAATTACCCTCTGGACGTTTTGTCATGAGTCCACCAGTGGCCAGTGTTGAAGATGATAATATCTGCATCTTTGTATTGATCAGAAGCCCTCGTAACTAAATCCAGACGAAGAGTTTGCTTCATTGTTCCGTTCTTGTCTGTCACCTCCCACTCCCGAACTAAGAATGGCGCTACGAAAAATTCTACGGAGAATTTATAATCCTACTCCACCGTCGACACCCAAATAACAACATCAGCGAGACGGTCATGGAATGACACATGAAAAAACAAATGCTTTAACCCAGAAAGAGAAACAAACGGAAACAACCAGACGAAATTGATACTTACTTCGAATATGAAAGAATAAAAGGCTTCGCCCCGGAAGTGAACCCTGCCATTTGCTTCGTAAACTTTTCTTTTATTTTTTACGGAGTTCCTTAGAATGCACACCAGAGATTCCCACATATTCCTATTGAGAGAATCGCCCACGAAAACCAGTCGCTTCCCTCTCAACAAGTCTAGCAATCGATGTCCATCCAACCTAAATGTGCGCATTTTGCTCTTCTCATCAAGTATCCCAAATAAAGAAAATGCAAGAACAATTTTACAAACTGACACCAGTAGCAATTAAGAAATTGAATCATCCAGATCAAATGGAGAAATAGACAAATCTTGTCGAGTTTTACTGACACAAACGTTTATCAAATAGAAAAAGCTTAACGCCTAAACACCTCCAACCAATCAAAGAATAACAGAATTTTGATAAAACCCAAAGCGACCGTTTCTTTCGAAATAATGGTCAAGGATTTTAATTTATCAAGATTAACATACCTTGGGAGGGTGCAACCCTTGGGTTTCCACTTGTATTTCTGATAGTCTTTATCGGGCCTGCCATTCCGAATACATTTGAACTGTTCATCCACTAGATCGCAGGAACTATAAAGTGGGTAGGAATCATCCTTAACCCATTGTCCATCAAAGAAATCGCAATTCATCAGAGATTCCATCGAGTCATCCTTCTGCCTCGTACTAGTCCCATTGCTCCGTTTCTTTGCCAGGGAAGCCGTATAATCGGTCGATTTCTCGGGACTTGTCTTGACCGGCGAGTTAGATTTCAATGCAGAGCTAATATTTTGAGCGGGGGCGGATGCGGGTGCTTTTTGAGGAGGAGGAGCGACTGAGATTTCAGCAGGAGGGGCAGCAATCGTAGTTCGATTTGCCACAAGAGATGTAGCTGCATCAGACTTTCCCGAAGTCTGGGAGTGACTCTGAACAACCGGTGGCTTCACCGGCGAATCTGCTGTCAGATTACTTGACTTGGGAGGAGTTGAGCTAGAAATTATAGTATGGTTGGAGCTCGGAAACGGATCGTCGGACGAATTCCCTGAGCTTAGAGTTTGGTTGAGGAGAGAGACATGTGCGGATGAATCTTTTGTAGTGCCGGCAAAGTGAGAGGTGGAATTAGCAGATCTAGAAGTGACGTTGGTTTGCGGGGCAGGGGTGGAGGAGGGAAGAGGGGAAGAGGTGCCGCGGGGGAAAAGGAAAGAGAAAAGGGGAGAGAAGTGAGGATTGGAGGGGGTAGGAGCGGAAGAGGTAGAGGTGAAGATGTTGGAGAACCAGGGAGAGGAAGCATTTGGGGAAGGAGAGAAAGCAAGGAAAACGGTGAGAGCAACAAAAGCAAGGACGAAGCCATAGCCAAGAGCCACAGTTTTCCTAGTTTTAAGAAGAGAGAAGAAGGTCTTGAAATCGGACGGCGGGACTGCCCCGCCGACGGGGAGGTACTTGGCGGAATCAGCCATGTAGGATGAAGGTTTTAGGTGAGAGGGGGGCGGAAGAGAACAACGGTAAATGGGAAGGGTATGTGAGGGACTCAAATCAAAACTGGGGAAAGGGTGGAGTGGACTGTGGAGTATGAATGTGAATGTGGGGGGGAGAGATAGGGTAGGGATGGGGGCGGAAGGAGGATATGATTGTCGTGAATAAAATTAGGAACTACGCGTACTAACAAGTAAGTAACAAATAAAAAGTGTTGCCAAAAAAATAAAAGAAGATAGCATAATATGCATCAGCTCATTAGCGTTTAATCTGGGCTTATTTAGAATAATTTATTTGAG
>JBAGKO010000010.1:9576534-9588521 GCA_037177275.1 Acacia concinna
ATATAGTGGGGAATGGTATTTTTCTTGATCAATTGCCACCTTCCTTTCAAGAAGGGGCGATTGGTGATGTAAGTGATTAGTAGCAGGTCTCCTATTTTCTTTTTCAAGTATTTTGTAATACTGCTTTAAGCAGTAGATTATCTAGTTTTCCTACTAAAAAAAACGAAATTGTTTCTTCGTAAATATGATTCCCGTTTTGTGTTCTTTCGCCCCCGGGGACCATTTTCCATCGGCTCTAGGTTTTTTCCCAGCGAATTTTCATGAATAACTTTATAGTAACATTCTCTTCAAATTAAAAATAAATTAGTTCTAATTAATTAATTACATTATTATTCTTTATTTTGGTACACTCACTTTACATTCTGCTGCACCAAAAAAAAAAAGTCAAAAGAACGACCTTTAGCTTATTGTTAACTGAATAAAGATAAAGGTCACACGCGCACATTAATTTTGTTTCGTAAAAATAGCCTCGTCCTTGATCTTGATCCCACCAAAAAGCAATATATCCAGAACATTCTTTATTTCTCCCTGTACGTTCTATGAACTTCGCCGCCACAACGGCTATAATAGAGTGGTGACTAGCAGCACATAACATAATACAAAAGCAGAAGAAGCATTATGATTCCAAACGTGAGCAACAAGTGAAAAACAAAGCTCCAAACTTGTTTTCATTTGTAAAATTTAAACTAAGCCATCCATCATCCCATTTGATCAGTGTCTGCCACAGTCACTACAATATAAACCGACCTCCTTATTTCGACTTTAACAATGAAAATGAAAAGCACTCACTTCAATCTTCATCTCTAATTGCCACCCTGGGTCTGCCTGCAATTTCCCTTTCTGGCTTCCTAATTAATCCCATAATATATTATTTCCCTCATCATTCCTTTCGCCCCAAAGTTTCAGAATTACATGAATGAATCAAGCTGTTCACTTCTCTTCTGCTATTACAATCCAAAAAGCAAATCTCAAGCCCTTCCCCACTTCTTGTTATTTGTCTGATTAATTACCATAAGGCTACATTGGAACAATATAATTGGACTGTGTAGGCATTGCAGGACCACTGATAATAGATGTACGAGTGCTTTTTCTCCGATGCACGCTTATTGTATTAGCAAATTTTGATTCTTCACATGTTCTCCGAATTCGGACTGTCCTACTTTGTTTACTTCTCATGATCATTCTACCAAATATAAAATCATGTCTTTTATTTTACTCCAACAGCATCACCGATCAATATGCACAATTCTTAACATTCTGCTCAATGCTGATTCGCTGCGTTCTTAAATAGAATACATCCGTTTTTTTCCCTAGAGTGACAAATAGACCACATCTTTGGTCAATAAAGGGTGCAGCTTTTCGTTCCCTGTAAAAACTTTTTTTGGTACAATTTAAAAAATTGTCAGGAACGTCACTGCATATTTCATAATCAGCGCCAGCCCACTTTTGGATCTTTCATCAAATGGACCCAATTTATTTAACACTCTTGGGCCAAGTTTTTGTGAACCCACTTTGTGCATACTATTTTTGGCCCAAATAGTTCATCCATAACATTTTGAAATAATTAATGAGTAATATATTTTTATACTTTAAGATATTTAGCACATAATTAAATTTCTGGAACCTCGGAGTTTCGGACCCGGCCAGGAGCGCGCGCACCCTCATTTACATATACTTGCACATCCAACCGTACTCGAGTCATATTGTAATGCCACTATGAGATCAGGTCATTGATATCAAAAGATCTCTAGCTGACTGGCTGTATGGATGGTCTCTAATGGACTGCTACATTGCTAAAATTGTCCTGAGGAATCAATAATATTGTCAAAGTCACCTTGTCCCAAACAGGAAGTTGCATGTCCAACAGCAACAAAATCAGGAAACAACGTAAATTCTGATCATTAAAAAGGAGAAGTCCAGGGTACTGCATAAACATATATTTTTTTGTGGACCTGAATCAAAATATTTCACGACTATTGGATGGCTTTATCCGAAATGGGTGGACCCTGCTTTCTTTCCCTCCTCAGACGTTTTGCTTTCCCCTCAACTGTAGTCTATTATAGATGCACCCATCTATCTTCCACGGATAAGCCTTCCCCGCGGTCGCCAGTTTTTGCTGATAACCCTTCTCTTTCGCCATCTATCGTCACCTTTTCAATCATTAATTTTAACATATTTATGTCCTGAACAGAAATTCAGTGCCTTCAGCTTCCAATTTCACAATACCCACCTCGACGAGAATGATTTTTGTTCAACACTCCTTATTGGTCATAAGCCTGCTAGTCTAAATTTCATTGGTTTCAACCATTTTCTAGCAGTTTAAATTGAGAAACTCAGAGCGAGAAGGCTATGTCTGCCATAGCGGCTTGTTCACATATAATCTGCAGAGAGAATTACCAGCATCAGTGGTTGATCAGTAGCGGAGGAACCAATTTTTTGTCATTGAAGAGTACGACTGGGACTAGTTGGATTGAACGCAGAAAGAGAGAAGGAGAAGGGAAGAAGATAGGAAGGAGGAATTTACGTGTAGAGGCGCTCTGGCCAGATTTGTCAAGACCCTCTGTACTTGAGATGGAACCCATCACAGATTCCGATCATCTCGATCAAATTCTTCTAAAGGCTCAGCAAGATTCCCAGCCCATTCTCATCGATTGGTATTTCCTTCTCTCAATTATTATCATCTGTCTGTACCATGATATTTTGTAGGCGGTATCTCTTCAGCTACAGCTTACAGATATTTTGGCTTAGGTGTCCTTTGCAAAGTTCCTGGTGTCATTTAGTTATTGCGTTTCAGTGGCTTAATAATTTAACTGGAGTCATATTGTTGACACCTTTATTTTTGGGGACAGGATGGCTGCTTGGTGCAGGAAATGCATCTATTTGAAGCCCAAGTTGGAAAAGCTGGCCGCTGAGTATCACAATAAGTGAGCCTTGTTTTGAAACTTAGTCTCTGTGAAATACAGTCCCTACAATATCAGTCTATACATAAATCTATGGTGCTGTCGCTAAGTTCTTCATCGTTTTGTTGGCTGATAGGCTTAAATTTTATTGTGTGGATGTTAATAAAGTACCTCAATCGCTAGTGAAGCGTGGTAACATCTCTGTAAGATACCAAGTTCTTTCCTTTTATTTGTTTTCTTTCTGTAGATGTGTGTATATGGCTGTGCTTAGCAAAGTTTGATTGGTTTCTTTCTTCCTGACAGAAAATGCCAACAATTCAGGTGCGTCATTTACTATATTGATCTCTCTGACACACACACACACGCACAAGATGGTAGAGTAGTGAGTAGTTCAGGGAGAGATGGAAATGCGGAACTAATGGGTGAATGTGTTGCAGCTGTGGAAAGATGGAGAGATGAAAGAGGAAGTTATTGGTGGACACAAGGCCTGGATGGTGATTGAAGAAGTGAGAGAAATGATACAAAAGTTCGTGTAAGCTAGATATATAGCACTCGCCTTCTTCTCCCTAAAGAAAACAGCATTCCTGTAATGCCTTTGGCTGTTTTTCTATATGTCAAATTGTCAGTGTTTATGAAGCTGTGCATATCAATGACAAGCCTGGGGAAAACATAGAGAGAGAGAGAGAGAGAGAGAGTCTATAATGTTATTTTGCTTTTATTGCTCTGCAGGTCACAAATTACCGGATAAAATCCCTTGATAATTGTGAATTGTGGTGGGTTTTGATTTGAGAACTAGGTGATTGGAAGATTTGAGCTTCGACGGTAGGAATAAAATCTTATATAATATTATGCATTAAACAGAATCAACAACGTCGCTTTGGCCGAGTGGTTAAGGCGTGTGCCTGCTAAGTACATGGGGTTTCCCCGCGAGAGTTCGAATCTCTCAGGCGACGTTAACTTTTTCCCCTTATCTTTATTTTCATAAACGGTTTTTCCACACTCCAATCACACATAGAGGGAGAGTAAAAAGATACTAACCCAGCAATGTTAGAGGCCCAGCAAATACAGGCTAGGTGTTGGAGGCCCAAAATTAAATAGGATTGACTTCTAAAGGGCGCATCAGTTGTTCTTGGGCAAAATTGACCATCTTGCAGGAAAAACAACCGTTGTTAATGACCCTATCTCCTCCCAAACCAACTTGTTTTCCTCATTTCTCAGACTCTAGACAATTGACAACACTATAATTATTAAGGCCCTTGAACTAATCCCTGAAATGATCACACGAATTCTCAAGTTTGGGATGTGTGTAATGGAAGTTGCGAACAAGTTAGCCAATTTTTCTCGGATACTGACATGTGTTTTATTGCATTTGCACCTTCAGCTAGAATCTCAGTGTTATCAGACAGCCAGAAAGGGAGCTTTTGATACCCAAAATCGCAAAAGCTTGTCAAACCAATCTTCAAAGGGCTAGCTAAACCTTACATCAGAGCAACGTCTTTTTGATTAGATAACCGGAAATAAAAAACGCTTTAGCTGGACACCGCTGGTAGAATTATTGACGGCAGTTGACACTTGCAGATAATCTCATTTAAATCGAACCTAGACCAATTTTGCTGAACTAGAGACAATGTGCACAGAAGAAGACAATTTTCATAGACTGTGGCTGCATTAACCAAGATTATGAGAGTAGTTCACAATATTCAATGCCAAGAATCCTTACCCTTTTTTGAAAAAAAAAAAGTAAAAATAAGAACACTGAAGCACAATGGATAAATGCTACATTCCAAAGCCAAAGACAGTCTTTATCCTTTGGAAAATGAGACCCCGCCATCCCCTCTCTGTGTTCTCCACCACAGTGGCGTTGCCATATCTGCATTTCCAAGCAATCGGTTGAGATGCAAGATATTCAACAGAAAATTCCATTAGAGGAAACTTGAATTTTCAACTGCTCACCTATCTTCAGTGGGGATATCAGTGTGTGTCAGCTTGATAATTGTAACTCCTGGTTCAGGCTCCTCAAACACAAGTTTCACCTGCAACATTATCCTCACTCAATCATATGACACCTAACCCACATTTGAATTCCATAACTGCTAAAGATATGAAACTTACCAGAGACTGCATACCATCCGGCCAGCTCTCAAACCTCCATTTTTGCACAATCAATTTAGCTTCCTGCAACTCCACATTAGTTCCTCTCACAGACCCATCAAATATGCTAAACTCCCCACCTACTTCTTTACTTATCCTGGCATTGCTCTGCGTGAAACATTTCCACCTATGCTCATCCATCAATATCTCATACAAATCGCTTGCCCTGCAATTGAACCTCTCTGTCAGGTTGATTGTTTTAAACCCCTTCTTACTTTCTTTCTTCAATACATTGCTCTCTACCGCATTCTCATTCTCCGCCAGAGCATTTCGAGGCGCTACTTTCTTTTTCTCAAGGCTTTCTTGGACAGGTCCTCCTTTGGCCATACTCGCTACCCAAATCTTAACTTTCTCCAAAATCAAAGGCTTCCCTTTGGAAAGCATTGCCTCCTTCAACCTCTTCCCAGTGGGTCCCTCGTCCTTGACAGTGACCTTGAGCTCGGGGTCTTCATCGGCATTCTCATCCGATATATAGGGGATCTCCACTGTGCCATTTACCTTGAGCAACGATTTTCCGTCGGAATCTTTAGCCTCTCCTTCCCAAGACAAGGTGAGACTAATCTCATAGCCGGGTATGATTTTGCCCTTCCGAATGTTTACGTAGGCCTCACCGGCGACCCTGTCGACTTTCTTGGTCTTGATGAACAGATGGGCCTCGCCGTTGAGAAGGACAAGATTGGACAGAAGGTTGTTAAAGAAGGTGCGAGACCATTCGAGACAGTCAGTTTCAGCCCAGTGCCAGTTGTGAACGTTGGTGCCGTCAGGTCTCTCCTCCACGATCCAGCGCTTGTCGCCCTCACCGTATCTGGCCATGTAAGAAGAAGCGATGTGGATGCGAATATGTGAGACCAGATATCGGAGAAGGAGGATGAAGAAAGAGGGAAGGCAGAGGGGGCTGAATCTGGATGGTTCGGAGCATTTGGGATGGAAGAAGGGACTAGAATGAAACAACGTAGGCACAAGTGACGAAGCTTCTCCTCAGTCCCCCCGTTGACCAGGAAGACCATGGAAGAGTCTAGAAGACATGGATTTCATTGAGTGCGATTCCAAAATTAGGGGTTTGACAAATGACAGGCCTTGAGTTAGAAGCCTGACATCCTCGGGCCCTCTAGTTTGAACTTGGGATCATGTTGATCTCGTTCACTCGTTTGTTTATGCAAAGTTTGCCTCTTGTTCCTGTTCAATCGAACAAAACAGGGTCTGTCGTAATGGTCCCACATTATTATTTTTGTCACAGTTTTTGAACCCTTCACGTTTGACGGTCTCTGGATCAATAGAAAACGGTTAAATTCAACAAACTAGTCTATCTCATTTTGGAAGGAAATGGCATAATTACCCAGAATTTGGAATCTTCCTACGAATAAGAGGCTTGTCACTCATTTGAGTTTAAGGGAGGGTTTACGTGATTTGGATGGTTTCATTCATGAGCCACGTGAAAGCCATGAAGCACCAGAATTTGTTTTCATGTTCAAATCTCTTGCTCATGACAATTGCAAAACTATTATTCTCCCCTTGCAATATTTATAATGGACACATCGCCACCTAAAAGCACGCAATCCTGAGGATTATTTCGACATGAACAGTGCCGGATCTAAGGGGGCTGCGAACCTCCTTAGTATTTGTTTTGTGAGTTGTTTTGTAAAACTGGTAACGTTGATTTTAGCCCTCCCATGTTTAAACGAGCCTTTAAACCACCCCATTCCAAATAACTACCTATTTGGTATGACATTTGTTGGCAATAATTGGAAGTTTACGGAGGAAATCAGATGTTGCTTTAAGAATGGTGTTATTTGAGTGTTTGGAAGTACACATATTGAACTTATTTGAAATAAGACATTTATTTTGATAAGCAACTCTTTCAAGCTTATTTGTTTTTGTGTTTTATATCCGTTAAATACTTATGTAAAAAACCACTTACCTCATTTTACTCTCAGCTCCAAAGCCTTGAGTGAGCGTCGCATGTAGAGTTCTCACCTCTGTTCGTCACGCGAAAAGGGAAGAGCCGTTGTTTGAGCCACCTTCCTCCACCATGGTTTGGCATCTACTTCATTGATCGAGTCTTCAAGTTTGGGGAGACTACTAGAGAGGGGTGGGCCGTCGATCTATGCATGCAAAGTTGAGTGGAGACCGAACTACAGAGTACAAGCTTGTCGGTGTTAGATCTCTACCCACCGACACTATTTCTTGTCATTCTTGTCTGGGTATTGTGTGGTGTCCTTCGAAACGAGCGTTGGTGTAGATCTGTGAACTTCCTTTGTTGAAGCAGAAGCAGGGCACTTTTGGCGTAAAGACGACCTAATAAGCTGATAGGTGGTGGCTTTTAGTGATGACGAAGTAGAAGCACACCTTCCTCCGGTTGACAGGTGAGAAGAGAAGCAAATGATAGGTATTGGTTATTTGTTGGTTTGTTTATTTGCCATACTTGTCACTGAAAGAAGCAAAGGTGTCGACTAGAGGAGCCTGAGTTTCGAGAAGATGAAGATGACGTAAAAGGGGTCAGGGCTATGAAGGTTCTGGTGCTGATAGCTGGCATTAGCTATTTTGATTTGGTGAGTTTTTCTGAGCTCTGATCTATATGAGACACTACACAATCTGAAATGATTGTTCTGAGTATTAGGAAAGAGAGAAGATGATGCATAATTATGGCTTGTCTCATGCCAGTTATAAGTAATGGGATTTTGTTTTACTAAGATTCCAAGGGTGTGGATATTTGATTTTAGCAACAAACGTGCATAAAAAAAAACATATGGAATTATGAGTGTCTTACTTTTTCTTGTTCTTCCTTCCTTCCTATTGCTTAAAATTTGATAGTTGAAGGTAGATTAATCCAGATGGTTTCTGTCTCCTTTTGTTGACAAGTTTAAACAGTAATCCATCTCACTTCCATTTCAAATAATTGAACCTATAGGGAATTCAATTTATGACGAAGTATGACTTTGTTGGAATCTATTGGTAACATGATGAACGCCTATGATATCTTTGATTATGTTAATGATATATCAGAGATTTTATAATGTGGGATTTAGAAGTAAAGTACGGGCAAGTGTATATATAGAGGTTAACTATCCAGATCAACGAGCTAGTTAGTTTATTCACTAAGCTAATAAAAATGTACTATATATATGTAATACATTTCAATGATGTGGTGTATGGGCAATGGCTTTTATGTAGGGAAGGGGCAGTTAATTAATATGTGTTTATACACTACCAATAATATAAATCATTTACAAAAGAGATAACTATGACGCAACATTTTCCCGTCCCGCCTACCAAAGTAACTTTTTTTCCCACTCATTCCTCTCACTTTCATGGTGTTGAGGATATTAGAAAGAACTCGATATTGATTGAATAACTATGACTAGAATTCTTTAAAAACAAAGCAAAAGATAGGTCATTGATCTCAGTTGGCTTTGTTGGGTAAAGAAAACAGCTTATGATTTGGGATTTACTATAACTATTCGTAGATACAATATAAGTATTGAAATAGAACAAAACTTGGAGTACGCATGCATATCCATAATCTGTAAAATGTTTGTGCAAATAAAAAGAAAAATTCTTACACATATCACATGCATATGTTATTACCATATCACTAGAGGCATAAAATAATTGTGTTTTGCCAACGGCTTTAGCTATTTAGCTATATGTTTATATGTTTTGATTTTTGTATTAATGCTGGTGTGTAAATGGTAGTGTTTTAGCTTCCCGTCATCTTGTGAATTATAGACATCAAACCTTGAGGTTCTGATCAATGCATGCATTGACCAAATATATACAAAAGAATGCCATGGAACCACTTTTACAAGGAAAGGTTGGAAGAAGATTGTTTCCACCGTTCAAGAGAAACCTGGGAAAAATTATAGCCAAAAACAATTTAGAAATATGTTAGACATATTGAGGAAAGAATTGAAGGCTTGAGATAACTTAAATAAAAAGACTGGTGTGGGCTAGGACCTTGTAACAAATATCACATCTGCATCTCTTGAGTGGTGGACACAAAAAATACAAGTTCATTATTATTTATTATAAGTTTCATTATTCGACGAAAGTAATAAATTAGTTGGCGCGAAGTTAAGTGTCATTATTTCTAAATGGATGTAGGAGAATGCATGCTATAGAAAGTTTAGACATGCTACCCTATAGCATGAAACTGAGCTAAGACTAATTTTCAAGGACGTAATAGCAACTGACGAACAAGGTTATACACCATCTTACATTAAGCATGAGCCACAGGAGGAAGGTCAAGACAACGTGTATTAACTCACCATGGATGAGAAAGAAGGATCAGGGGATAGTAAAGACAGGCTTTTTGGTGCTAACCTTGCTACTAGTACAGGAGTGATAGATGACATAGCCGGCATATGTTTAACAAATATCACCGGACTTGTAATTGCTAGTGAATTTGGAAGCAAAGGAAAGAGGAAGAGAGCAATTGGGCCAGTTACGAACAAAAGGTAGAAAATTCTGACTTCAAAAGAAATAGCGGATGCAGTTAATATGATAGCTAATGCCTCTAAAGATAAGCTAAGTCGTTGAAGGAAAAATCTGCTGCGAGTGTTAACTAGGTTATGGAAGATCTGTTTAGCCTTGATGAAGTATAAGAGGACCAAGACTTCTGCGTTAGACGTATGAAGCTTCTTTAGGACAAGACTGCTTAGGAAACATTACTTCAACTAAAACACAAGCTATACTTAATAAAATGGTTGTGGTTCATAGTTTATGGCTAGTGTTGGTTTTTAGTGTGACATGATGACATGTGGTCTAGGTTTTTGGTGCTTAGTGTGGATGACTTAGGTTTATGTAACTTATGACTTCATGAACTATAGACTATGTTTACCCTTTGTTTATGTTTATGTAATGTATGATGGACTAACATGTGCACCATCTTTTATGTTTGTTTAGATATTACATTTTTTATGCCTCTTACAATTTAATTTAACTATATTGACAGATCTAATTGAGGAGAGAATTGGAACAATAAAAAATAGTTGGAGGGAATGGAGGAAGATGATCAGTCCACAGTAGAAACACTTTTAGAAGAAGAGTTGACACAGTATGAAAATTTAAAAGAAACCTAAAAGTTATAAAAAAAAATAACCTTGGTCTTTATTAGGTGGACATTGGTTTAATTTTAATGTCCCTTCATTCATTTTTTTCTTTTAGTATCATATATGGGAATTATTTATACATGACAACTTTCGGATTAGGTATGCTCAAAACACGTACAATCATTATGAATCCTGTAACCATCACCGCCCTAATCTTTAGAAATAGAAAATGATGAAAGGTCAGGCATCCTCTTAGTAATGACTGGAATCTTAATTCTTTATGTTGTGATGGGCTAATACCCTCTATTAGACTTAACCCTTGGTATCTTGGTTTAAAATAATGAATAGAAATCCGAACTGGATTGGCCAGTCAGACTGAAAAACCGGCCAACCAGACCCCTATCTAATCGGTTGGAAGTGGAAAACGGCTGTAGAGTTGACTCGGCCAAATCCGAGTAGACTTGGCTAACTCAGACTTGGCCGAGTCCACTAAGTCTATTTTTTAAAAAAACAAATGCCCTAAAAGGACATCATTTTGGGGCACTGTTCTTTTTTTAAAATTTTGGGTATAACCCGAACTCGGCCCCGGAACCACCCCCAACCCAGCCCTATCCCGCATTACCTAGCTGCATCCAGCCATCATCCATTCATCCCATCGTCTTCGTCTCTTCATCGAGGTGAAGAGCAGCTGACGGTCACTGTCAGGGAGGAGGAGCACTCAGGCACAGCAGGCCGCCGTCGGGAGCACAACTGCACAAGCACTCTCACTCACACACTCGCACTGACACATGAACACACTCATACTCACACTTGGCAGCAGGGCGCAGGTCGAAAATCAAAATTTGTGGTGTTGTCACGACGAGATTCTCAGGCGAGCTAGCTAAATTGATTCACTCGACATTTTAAGGTATTTCATAATTTCCTCAAACCTATTGATTCACTCTTTTAACTTAGCTGAAGCATAAAATTGAGGATAATTTTTTTAATTTTTTTGCTTGTGCACACTGCAATCTCTAAATTAGAATTAGTTTTCTCATTTTCTGAACTGATGATATTGCTAATGTCTCCATCTTGTCGAGTTCTTTAGTTCTGATTCTAAATCACGATTGCTCTACGCCTTTGGTTATGTAATTGTTTCAACCATTCACTCATGAATCATGCATTGACGTGGATGTAGGTTTAAGGTTTATGATTTTATCTGAGTTTGTGACGGGCATTATCAATCTCCATTATTGGCTTATTGATTTCTGCCTTGCTCTGTGATATGATCTTTGTGATCTACGCCTTTGATTTCTACCTTGCTCTATTGATTTCATTTGCTTTGGTTTGTCTTGTAATTCTCTAAGACATGATGTATTGCCTAGTGGATTCATTCTATATGATAGTCCTTTGGATATGTCATTGATTAGGGATATATCCTCAGCCTCATGGATTGTCTGCTGGTTTCTTGAAAGCCGAAGCTGGCTTTATCTCCTTTGTTTATTTACCCTTTTTCGATTCTAAGAAATGGATATATCTCCACTTATCCAGGGACTAGGAGGGTGAAAAGCCTAAGCATATGAAATAGAAAGGTCTTTATATGTGTACTTCTGTTAATGTGTCCTTCTCTTCCAATTCAAATATAGTGTCTAATTAAAGGTTATTTTCGAATGATATAGTGTTGCTAGTTGTTGCTACATCTGTCTTAGCTCGCTGTTCTCTTAATCCCTTGATACTTCATGTCTTGATTGTCTTCTATAAACTCAATTTGTGCTAAATATTGTCTAAACTTGTTAAGCAATGACAATCACAATTAGATAACCACAAAGGAATCTTCAATCACTTGAATTTCACCCTTAAACTCACTTGAATTTGTGTAGCTCTCAAACTTATATTTCTATGCCACTTT
>JBAGKO010000010.1:9588621-9598862 GCA_037177275.1 Acacia concinna
TTTGTTACTTGGAAATAAAACTTGTTAGTTGACAAGTCTTGTTAATTATGTTTGTTTGTTGAAGAAATGAGTTCAGGAAATGATAATATCACTCCTCGTCCTAATACCCAACCTTCCCCTCCCAATACTGAACCTCCCACTTCCAATCCCGGTTCTAATCCTGCTCCATCTTTAATGACTGTTACTTCCTCAATTCGTTTTAAACCTGAAACTGATCCAGCATGGGCATATGTTGCTCACAAGAAAGATGGGGTCTAAAATGTGTACACTTGCCTATGTTGAAATAATGTCTTCAGAGAAGGTAGCATAAATAGGATGAAGCATCATCTTGCCGGTATTTCTAGTAATATTGCTGCTTGTAAAAAGGTGCCTCCAGATGTACGCCATAGATTTGAAGAGGGTTTGAAGGAAAGTTCAAAGAAAAAGTCTATTGAAGACATAGGAGAAGAGGGAGGTGAAGAAGCACACGTTAGTGAATCAATTTCATTTGATACTCAGTGTAGTTAAGAAGAGAAAAGATCCTGGGACTATGGACAGATATTTTTCTCCTAAGACAACTCCTGGAGCTTAACCAAGCATCAAGAGTGTGTTAGCGTCGAATGAAGCACAACATACTGTGAAGATGCTCATCACAGAATGGGCTATCGTCAACTACATTCCATTTAGAGCAGTTGAGTGTCTTTTATTTTAAAGGGCTATCGATGAAATATGTTATATTGGGCCTGGGTTTAAAGCCCCTAGTGCCTATGATTTTAAAACCAACTTGTTGAGAGAGTGGAAAGATGAATGTTGGCTACTTATTGACAATCATCGAGCCAAGTGGAAAGATAATAGCTGTACACTTAGGCTATGTTTGGCTCAATGGAGGGGAGGGGAGGGGAGGGTTTGAGAGGGATTTCATTTTACTTTATTTGGATTGATCAAAAGAGAGGGGAGGGGAGGGATTTTAATTTTTTTAATTATTAAAATTAAATAAATATAATTATTTTTTTAATATATAAATATTATTACAATTCTATACATACTATTTGAAAATAGTATGGACATATTGGTCAATATAGGGTAAAATATTAGCCATTCCTCCCAAATTCCTCCAATTTTGGAGGGGAGGGGAGGAAATTTTTTTTAAATTTTCTCTCCCCTCCTAAAAATTTTTACTATCCAAACAAGGGGAGGGGAGCAAAATCCCCCAGTTTCCTTCCCCCTCCCCTTATACCAAACAGACCCTTATGGTAGATGGATGGATTGATGTGCAGCAGCGGACTTTGATAAACTTCTTGGTGTACTCTACATATGGTATGGTGTTCGTTAAGTCTGTTGATGCATCAGACTTGGTTAAAGACGCCAGGACTTTATTCACATTATTCTGTGAAGTTATTGAGTGAGTTGTCTCTAAGAACATTGTGCATGTGGTGACTGATAATGCTGCCAATTATGTGGCATGTGGACAACTAGTCAAGGAGAAGTACAAAAGCATTTACTGGTCACCTTGTGTGCCTATTGCTTAAATCTTACACTTAAAGACATTTTAAGCATGCCTCATGTGTCAGACATTGCTTCAAAGGCATCAAAGATCACAGTATTTGCTTACAACCACATAGTATTTTGTCTTGGTTAAGGAAGAGGCTTAGTTGGAAAGAAATTGTTTGTCCTGACGCTACAAGGTTTGTCATAACCTTCATTACACTTCACAACATATACATGCACAAGTAAGACTTGCAAGCCCTTGTTATTGATAAACACTTTGTGGACTATAAGTTATCTAAGACTGATGTTGGAAGAATGTTTAGTGCAATCATTCTAGATAGCAGGTTTTAGAATGAGTGTTATCAAATTATGAAGATTATTATTCCTCTTGTGAAATTGTCGAGAATTGTCGATTCATATGTAAAGCCTTCTTTTCCATATGTTTATGAGGGCATGCAAAGGGCAAAGAATGGAATTAAAGAGATGTTCAGGGGAAATCAAAACAAATATCAGCCTTACACAAGTATTAGCAAGGCCCGGTGGGATAAACATTTGAAGACCAATCTTCATACATCTTCGTATTTGTTGAACCTAGCATTTGCTTATGGCCCTGTTTTTGTCAACAAGAGGAGATTGATGCAAGCGTTGCTTGATATGATGGAGGCAAATTCTGAAGAAACACTTGACTTCCTCAAGGTCATGAAGCAAGTGAACTTGTACATTGAAGGCAAGGAATCTTTTAGCAGAGAAATGTGCAAATTAGCTTCTCAGAAACTAGATCCTTGTAGTATTATGATTTATTGACTTGTTGTTTAGTACCTTATTCATTTTTCTTCCTTTATTGGACATTAATGTTATCTACTTGTTCTTTTTAATATATAGATGAATGGTGGATGTACTATGGCTATTCAATTCCTGAATTTCAACGCATTCTTAGCCGAACATCTTCTTCCTCCTGTTGTGAGAGAAATTGGAGTATACTTGAGCTTATCCACACAAAAAGGAGAAACATATTGAAGCACCAAATGCTGAATGATTTGGTTTTCACCAACTATAACTTGTGATTGAAGCATATGTGATTTTATATATTATGAAAATACTTTAATTTAACATAGATATTTTCAACTAAAATTTTGTTTATCATTTGAAGGACTACATTGAAGAAGGAGGTGGCAAGATCTGACCTTATTGACTATGAATCTATTGATGAAAGAGATTTTTGGGTCACTGATGAAGATCCCACTCCAGAGTTCAATGATGAAGATGTACAAGATCTTTAAGGTCTCGTCGCCGATGAAGGAAGTGCAAGTTCACCACCTCTTGATCAAGCGATTGAAGGTTCCTACATGCTATTATTATTTATTGTTTTTATATTTTTTTCACTAATTTATGATCCAATCCGTCCACATTATTTTCCTCTAACTCAGCTACTTATATTAATTTTTCTCATTCATATGGTTAGGTGACGGAGATATGGATATTCCTAAGCCCCTGCTTTGAATGAATATGATCATCCTACCACTTCTTTTGTTTTACCCAATTAGGCTTGTGATGATCCATCTCCAGCCGATTTGGACATTGGTTTAGATGATATTTAGTTGGAAGGACTATGAATGATTTGTGATTGTGATAATTATATTTTTGGACTTTGATATGTTGTACTTATACCTTTATATTTTAATAACTTTGTTTTAATTTGATAGTACTTAATTAGCTTTGGTTATTTTGAACACAATATATGATTTAATCTTGCTATTTTATCATTGTCAATTAAATTATAATATTTTAATATGGTCAGTTCAACTCCTGGTCCGACTTAGTTAAACCCTTTGAACCCATACAGTGACCGGTTTTTTACTTGATCCGATTTTTCGTACCTTGGTTCAAAAAGTAGGGTGGATGCTTTTTGTTTTTTACAAAGGTGAAAAGGCCAAACTGGAGTCGTGATGTGCCTTGGCAGGAAAACTCATTAGGCCCAAGTGTCTGGCCCTTTCCATTTAAAATGGCACTATACTCATATATAGGGATTGTGGGTGAGCCCGACCCCCTTCCAAAAATTTTGTTATAAAAAAAAAGATCACTTTCTATTTATTGAAATGACTAAACTTAAATTAAGTTGGTTAAGTCAAGTTCATCTATGAAGCCAATCAAAACCCACCAGTTAATTTTATTTTTCAGCGTCAGCAATTAATCCTCCAGACACCTCTTAAGTCTTAAAACCACAGTTAAGGAAAAGATCAATGAAAAGGATTTCTTTTTTCTTTTTAAATTTTAATGAAAGGCAGAAACACGACCGTGAATACGGGAGAAGAGATGTTGCGGTGATAATGAAGACAGCAGAGAGGTAGGACGGCTAAGGGCGGCAAAGTAGGGAGATGATACGTTTGTGAGTTGTTCTGGGCGTTTACTCGCTTCACTTTCTTTCTTTGTTATCTATTCAATTCATAAGCCTTTCAAGATTTATTTTTTATATCAATTCTTTCAAAATCTATTCCATTCGATCTACGGACCTCTGGGGTAGGGTCCTTTGTGTTTGTAATGAATCGAGGGTCAATACAATTCCTTATTCGGGTATTTATTTTCTTTTCTTCTTGGTTGATTGATTCTTGTTCTACAAGGTGTGCTATTTATGGCGCACAAACCCATCTCCCATTGTTCTAATTATGTTTATGTTTCATATCTATATATTTTGTGGTATAGCCCTTTCCTCTTCAAAATCACTCGAAGATGCTTCTGTGTTAAATTAAAAACAAAAAAAAAACAAAAACTTTTTCAGTGTTCTTTTGATTCTTTTCCCTAACAGTGGTTAAATGGTGTTTGAAGGGTTAATTATTGACATAGAAAAAATGAAATAGATGGCCGGCTTTGATCGACTTGACCTAAGTTTATTTTTTATTTAAATTCCTTTTCCATACGTCAACGCAAACTTCATTAATCTTGCTTGCTTTTCTCTGAAACAATAATATAAAACGACCTTTTACGATTTAAAAGTTGACATGAAAAGTCACATAATTAGTAAATTGTAAATGCACGGTGAAAAACCCCGCTATTTCGTAATGATAGATAATATTATTTCACTCAGGTTTTAAACTATAATAATGATATACTTCTTCTAATTTTAAATATAAAATTCAGTTGATTTTTTTTAATAAATTAAGAATATTATTTAAATTAGTTTAGGGAAGTTATAATTAAAAAAAATTATAAATTCAGAAATCAATATAATGTCTAATAATAGTTAAGAGAGTATTGACATGTATAACTTATGATAAAATAGTTAAATATGTGAGACAAAATGGATAATGGTCTTATATTTAAAATCAAATTAAATTTTCAACTAAACTTTAAAATTAAGATTAAATGAGTAACAGCTAGAGTAACTAAATAGCAAGGTAGTCATAATTGGATTGAACTGAGCAATTTCATCAGCCTTGACAAGTTTTTTTTTTTTTTTTTGAATTAGAGTGGTAGACATTGGGCTACGTTACAGGTGCGACAACTCACGACCTCCTAATCCTACTCACACAAGAACATTCATGCCACTGTGTTAAATATGAGACTCTCAGTAACATGCACACAAGTAATGAATAGGGATGTGTGTTAAATGGCGGTGGGTCAGCAGGATGAGCCCCCTGAGCTGCCTCTGCCGCGGGCTGCCGGCTTTCGTGTGAAGGTGTGACACTGTAACGGATCAGAAACGATCTCTCACAGTTGGAGGCACATGCAATGTCTGATGCCATCGACATCGTTTATCGATCGCCTTGACCTTTTTCTTAAAAAGCTTAATATATCCAAAGCATGATCATCGTTACATTTCAAAAGCAAAAGAAATACACTTTAGCAACGACCAACTTCACTTTTACCCCCTGGATGTGTACCCCTTTTATTTCCAATAATAACTCAATACTTTTTTTTTTTTGGGATACAATAATAACTCAATAATGAAAAATAAACTTTCACTGAAACAAAAATTACCATAATCAACGCAGCCATTTTGCGCTGATCTCAGGAACTACCATAATAAATCAGCATAGCGGGAATTTCTAATTTGAACTGTGTAAAAGAATGAAGTGAGGTTGCGTGCGTGCTCATTTTGGCAGATAAAGTAAGACTGTTTGTTTTTTTTTAAAAAAATAAAAACTGAATTAGGTAATCTGAATTCACTTTTTATAAAATCGTATCAATTTACAGAGTTTAATAGTATTTGCTTGAGTTAAATTGATTGGAATTGTAACAGGGCAAAAGGAGCGGAGTAAAATAAACGATGTTTACTATGGAACATGGTTGCAAAATCACGGGAAGGAATTTTTGGGGAGCAGATACCGATGCAGAAAATTAATGTCAACGGACAAACGATGCCAAAACAAAAATAAGACTTGTATAAAAACATGTTTGGTTTTAAACGTCGCGTGCGGGAAGGGGCACTGCTCCACCGGTGGCAACGTATCGGTAGAGACGACGGACAAAGCTAACAATTTTCTTAGTTTTCAAAACCTCAGAGTCACTCAAATTAAACGAAATCAGGGGCACGAGGGACACCCATCAGCTTGCTGATTCGAGGGGCAGCATCGATACTGACAAAATACCTCTTTTCTTCGATCTTCGTAGTGAGGTTATTCTGCGCAACTTCCGGAGCTCTTGGCACGAAAATTTGCTCGTCTTTATTTTCTGAATTTCTTTTTTTTTTTTTGCCCCTGTTGCCTTTTCATATCTTTGAGCAGAACCCAGGTTTTGTAATTTTCTTTTGCTTGGGATACAGACCTAGCGGGCGCGAGATTCTCAACTAGGTATTTGTGTTTTTTTGTTCTGCTTTTTGTTCATATCTCGTGCTTTTGTTCCTTCTTCTGATGGGTAGTGGTTTTGGATGATAGTATCGGAATTTGTCTTCATTTTACCAGTCATGTGCCGGCTTTCATTGCATTGTGTTTCTATATAAGAGCGTGACTTACTTTTGGAGATAGTCGGAGTTGTGGATCATGAATTGGTCAAGCGTTGGATGTTTTCCATTTTAAAATAATTACCCCTTTGTTTTTCCTCGTCTGTTCCAGTTTTTTATTTTATGGGTCGATCTGGGAAAGATAGTATTAAGGCGAAGCCGTCCCTAACCACGTCGCTTGATTGAATTTCCAAGTTATTGTTTGCTTCCTGAAATTTTCTCCCTTGCGCGGATCATTGTGATGTTTGCTTAACTTGAAAATGGGAGAGAAGAATATTGAGTGGGTAATTTCAAGCATAGCTTAATTCTATGTACATTTACCATTGATTGCATTGGCATTCCTTTTGCCATATGAAGTTGGATTTGTTTGCTCTCTTTCTTCTTCTTCTTTATACCGATCAAGGTGATGAATGAATACTTTATTGGGGATCATCAAATTGATCCGGGGTTGTTCCCGGTTTCCTGAACTATTCCCAACTGTGCAGTAATATTCCTTAGAAACGTCAATTTCTGCTTTGTTGGTCTTATTAGCTCTCTCGTCCATGTTGAAGTTTAAGCATTGAAACCAGTAACCTCAGCAATTTCATATTAATTTAGCCGAGAGAATTACATATGACTTGTCACCTAAAACACTTGATACTTATTACTTAATAATTAAGTATCTACTGAGGTAGGTGAAAGGATGTATCCGCCAGATAAATGTTAAAAACATATTATGATTTTGTTGTAATGCTTGTGACTTTGGAACAGAAATTAGAGGTTACATAATGTGGACTAGAAACACTCAAGAAGTCAAACAAGAAGTTGGTCTAGGTCATTTTGTCTAGGAATGCAAGTTGGTTGTCACCATGTTGAAATTCTTGAGGGAAAACTCTGTAAGGTGATAATGATGGATGAAAAGAAGTATTGTCTTGAGCCTTCTCTGTTGTTGCACTTGCACACTCGTTTTCTTAGATTATTAATTAAATATAAAATTCTGAATACAGTAATGCAGTACTGCTTAACAATTTTTTATGCACTGACCATTTTCATCTGTGAGTAATGACAGATATACCACGCTTGTAGGAAACTCAAAGCATATCAGACTGGACTAAAGCAGACTTTTGGGTTATAGTCCTTTTGAGAGAAATACTGTCAGATCTGGATCAAAAATGGCTCCTGGAGTCAATGCTTGCAAAGAATTTCAATCTCACCTAACACTTTCAGATTATGACATAGCCAAGTCCAAACACAGTGCTAAAAGTAGTAGTCCTCTTACAAAGTCTAATGCTGACTTTGGTGGAAAACATGGAAGTAATTCGAAGAATGGTGTTCATGACTTGCTTGAGTGCCCTAGTTGCACGAATTTGATGTATCCCCCAATTTACCAGGTTCAGTACTTTCATTTCCGTTTTAGTAACCATTCTTTTTGACATAGAATGCAAGCCTGCTGTACATATAAACATATCAAAAGTGGAATTGTTATGTTTTAATTCTCACATTCCACTTAGGGTAACTTCTTTTAATATCTGCTTACCTATTCCTCCAGTACAAGGGATGTACCATCCAGCCTGTCTCTGCTGCAAGTTAAATGTTATTCTTAATCAGCTTAAATTTCTAAATTCAGTGAGGGGCCACTTTAATTGTTGATCTTGAGAGGAAAAATGAATGGAGAATCATGAGGAGTAGAGTGAACAAATATGATTGATGTCTTGAATCTTTGGGAGGTTTGGATTAGCTATTATGTTATGCTCATTAGTCCACTATGTATTGAGTTGCATGATATTTTTAGTACAGAATTTTTTTTACATCTTCTGTTAATTTTTCTCATTATACAAGTGACTTTGTTCTTTGTTCTGTGGAGAAAATATTGTGACTTTGTTGTTTGGGGTATTGTCTGGCTAGTAATTCAAGTTTTAGATTCTAAAATTGTATTCTGAAATGCGAATTGAAATCCTATGTGCAGTTGTATGAAATTGTGAATTAAAGAGAGTGATTCTTCAAAGAGGTATCAAAGAAAACGCACAAGTTGGATAAGAACAGTTAAAGAAACTGAAAACTGAATTGTTCTAAGGAGTGTAGCGGCTGCTATTGCAGTATTGTTGTTGTCAATATAGAACTGGATTGATACAGATAACGAATGACGCTAAAGAATCTGAATTCCTCTTTCTTTGTTCCTTGTATATTCTTCCTTCTATTTACTAGAATGGATATGATATGTCAGAACCTATGAAAACTTCTTTTCTTCCTTGACATGTTACTGTGAAATATATTCTGTTTATATTCTTCTAATATTTTCATTTATGGTTGAATTGTGTGTTGCAGTGCCCAAATGGCCACACTTTATGTTCAAACTGTAAGACTAGAGTGCATAACCGCTGTCCAACTTGTCACTTTGATCTGGGAAACATAAGATGTTTGGCCCTGGAGAAGGTGGCCGAGTCTTTGGAACTTCCTTGCAGATATCAGAGTCTAGGTTGTCATGACATATTTGCATGCTATACCAAACTTAAGCATGAGCAAAACTGTAGGTTTCGTCCATATAATTGCCCCTATGCTGGATCGGAATGCTCTGTGATGGGCAACATTCCAACTCTTGTTAGCCATCTCAAGGATGATCACAAAGTTGACATGCATGATGGATGTACCTTCAACCATCGATATGTCAAATCAAACCCTCATGAAGTTGAAAATGCAACGTGGATGCTAACTGTGAGTCCATATATGGTTTGTTTGAGGAATTAATCAACTATTCATCTCATCATTCCATTCTTGCATCTTGTTTTTTTAATGCCACTCATCTGAGATGTTATTATGAGTTTTATTATGTCCTTTTGAAGCCAAATTCTATCAGTACATCTCTATCGCAGGATTTGTCTGTTTACATGTTGAAATCTCTTCTGCAGGTTTTCAACTGCTTTGGAAGACATTTCTGCTTGCACTTTGAGGCTTTTCAGATTGGCACAGCTCCAGTTTTTATGGCCTTTTTACGATTCATGGGTGATGATGATGAGGCAAAGAGATTCAGCTACAGCTTGGAAGTTGGTGCTAATGGCCGCAGGCTGATTTGGCAAGGAATTCCTAGAAGCATTCGGGACAGTCATAGGAAAGTTCGTGACAGTCAAGACGGACTTGTTATTCAGAGAAAGCTAGCTCTGTGTTTTTCTGGAGGGGGTGGACAGGAGTTAAAGTTGAGGATTACTGGGCGTATATGGAAAGAAGATTGACAAAATGTAAATTATTTTCGATGTCTCTGTAACTGTAAGTGTACAGAGCCAGAAAGGATGATCTTGTTATTTAGCCCCTCTAGCAGAAAATGAGGCTTTATTTACCCTCCATGGCTTTATGCTAAGTTCCAAAAATTCGGATATAATTCAACTATGCGCTTTTCGTGATTCCCTTTGAAGGGAAATAAATTGTCGTTAAAGAATTGACAACGAGCAAAGCGATGCAGAGAAGAACAGCGCGAATCTGATTCCAAAAACAATGGAATATATCAGTATCATTATAAATCATACGAAGATTAATTTCAATATCCAAATGACTTTTCTCTCAAAAAAAAAAAAATTAGGAGGCAGACACACTCACGTATGGGAGAACTTTCATATAATGTTCATTGGCTAATCTCAATGAAATTGAAATAATAGCATGTTTGGTTAAGTGGCGAAGAATCGTGATTGTGATTTACATAAGTGACACTGATAAAAATGCTGTTAAGCAATTGTGATCTATCGTAATTTCTGTTTGGATATGTTTTTTCACAATTGACTTTAAAAACTGTTATTATGTGTGGATTTTATTTATTAAAAGTATTTGAAAACGTAAAATTACAAAAAAGGGTATGAATTGTATATAGCTA
>JBAGKO010000010.1:9633125-9651382 GCA_037177275.1 Acacia concinna
CCCCCCCCCCCCCCCCCCACAGTGCCCAAAGCCATCTATCACGATGGATCAATTGAAATCCCACTATACCACAAGATAATATCAAACGTCAAAGCCGTCCGCTTGCAAAGTCTCTTTAGTCAACCTAGAATCGTGAGTCTCCGTTCCTTGTGACTTTTTTAACTTTGCCACCAGAACCCACATGTTGGCTAGTTCATTTTCCAAGTACGCTTCTCTTTGTTTTGACTCCTCAATCTTCCTTTGAAGCTCCGCCTCTTTGTGATCCTTCTCCAAAAGAGCGGCTTCATATGACCGCTCCCTCTCTTTGCCCAGCGCCAGTTCTCTCTTAATATCTGAGTTTGACGTCCCTTGATCAGTTCTTTTAACAACATGACTTTCCCTCCGTCCATTTCGGGCTCCTGTACTGTTTCTACGTTGGGTGGGGGAGCTTTTTGATGCAGCCAGCTCAGCAGCAAGTTTCTCATTGTGGTTCATGAGTTTGGCAACTTCTTCTGACAGTGCCTTAAGCTCAACCGCAGCAGCTGAAGCCAATCCTTTCGCATATGAACTCTCTTCTGCAAGTTTCTGATTCCGTAGTTCCAGCTGCTCCTTTGTTTCTGTTAATTCTTCCACCTTCAACTTCAACTCTTCTATCTGAAAAACCAAATTAGAAAGTGAACAGTTTCAGTAAAAATGCTGACCCAATTTATATGATGGAAGCATGGCGAAAGATGTAAACGATGTATAGATTAATAAAACAAGAAAAAAACAATCTCTCAAAGATTCTTTCCTTCCTTCTTTTCCTTTTTTCTTCTTTTTTTTTTTGGGGTCTAATAAGATTCTAATGAATCCAACAGCAGTTGACTATTTTTAGATTATTTGTTACAATCTAGTCTCTACTATTATGGTAATGCTAGAAACACTAATTAAAAGAAAATTAAAATATAAAGTCGACCCATTTCAACCTTGAAACTTCTCAAATGGCCGTGTGCACTGTTCATAATACATGACGACCATAGACATTTTTCACACCAGTTTATATCTTTGGTATTCGAAGCTCCCCTATAGTACAGATTTGCATGACCTTTTACTAAAGAAGCCAACGTTGATCAGTAAATAACGAATGAAAAATAGCATATATTTGTTGATACGTGTAAATTATATGAACTCTACGTATAACTTCGCAACAGAATGGCGGAAGTAACTAAACAAGGGAGAACATGGAGTGTGATTATAACACAATTATCATATTAGCTCTGAAACAAATACAAGAAAATGAAGGAATCCCTTTTCAACGATTGCAGGAAAACTGAGTAGCAAGGGGTGAAATTGGACTGGCTCATCACATACCTGTGCTGGTAAAAGAAAAACTTCGTTGGACTGGTTCATCGTCCCATTTTCTTTCTCCAGGCGGCTTTCACCATGGTGGTCTTTGGTTATAGAGAAATGTTGTGAATGATCTACGGGGACAAAGCTTTTTAACTCTAGTGCATCTGCAAGCTGCTGTTTCAGGGAGGCAATTGTTTCTTGAAAGCTTTCACTTTCACGTATCTGATGATGCCATATAATTAGCTTAGCTGAGAACACAGCATAACAAGAACAATTTGAAGTTCATAGTGACTTGAGCAAGATTTTGCACCTTTTCATTGAGCTGTTCTTGAATCACACGGTTATCTGCAGCTTTAACCTGAGAATATGCAAAATAATGAAGAGCACTTGATAAACACATTGTTCATGCGCTGCTTTCATATTTGACATTTACAACGTCTATGCTAGATAATCAAAAAATCAACACTGCCTTGCATTATCAGAGCGTTGCTTAAAATTCACTCATAAACTACAAAGTTGACAATATTTCTGTGGCAATGGAATGATTAAATTGGCGATATAAGTAAGAAAAGTGATCACCTCAAGTTCAAAAGATTTCTCATTTAATTGTGTCACCAGGTCCTCAACAGTCTGCAGATGAAATAACCAGCATTAACTAAGTTGACATTAAACAGATGAAACAGGGAAACAGTGATGTCAACTGAGCATACTTGTGAAACTCCTGATTGATCTATCCCATCTGCGGTAATGAAGGAATCAGCAATTTGTTTTTCAAGCAGATCAATTTGTTTATTCTTAGCCTTCATCTCATCTTGTAGTCTTTTTATGTCCACCTGAAGTTTAAAAAAGCAACAGAAGTGTAACTTTCAGGCATGGCAAAGCGATAGCATCAGTGAGTCCCACACCCACTCCATAACAGACCAAAGAAGATGGAGATATACTTGAATCTGATCCTTCTCAGGATTTTTTGTTGCTTCCTCAGATAGTCTTTTCAGAGCACTTGAATGAAGTGCCAACTCTCCAGACAAAATCTTTTGCTGCTCCCTCAGAAGATCAATTTGATCAATTGATTTTAGGCTTGTCTAGACAATAACAATGAAAGTGACATCAGAGAAGAAAAATTTAGAGGTTCATAAGTACTACAGTCATAAAAAATGTCTGTTAAAATGATCGCTGGGATGAAAAGCTAAAGGTGATTCTTACAAAGCAAATTATGGGTTACTCTCCACATTCAGGACATAAAAATACCTTGTTCCATACTCATCTTTTGAAGAATGACAAGGATGATATTATATGCACCTAACGATGCCTACACTTAATACTTACAAGCATATATGCATGACTAACAGAATTCAGGTTAGTTGTGGTGATTATATGGGATGTCAGCCATTTGTGACACAATAATTTCTGTATTGGTTTGTGAGTGAATATGAGACATTCATGCTAGAAATTAGCATTTCTCTGCATACTGCGTCAACAAAAGGAACAAATCACAGACCAAAGGCGTTTCTTGTCCCAATAAACTATCCTCATGATTTTCTTTGTCCTCTTTAGCCTCCAATATAAGATCCGCAGATGGAGAACTTTCTGTAAGTAAAGAATGGGAAAGCCTGGACTCTGTATGATTGGCACTTTCTGCTTGAGGAGTGGAAGGTGTGCTAACAGATTTTGCTCCACTCGATTTATCACTAGTGCCTTGACTGTCTCGTTTCTGATCATGAACAATAAATAAACACGCTTAAATAAATAGAAAACTAACATTTGAAGAATGACAATAGAAAAGGCACAAGACCACTTGAAAATTGTCAGACGTTTGAACAAGGTACCAACAAATTCATGCATGTGTAAACACATTATTTGAGCTAACAAATATTAATAAACTTGAATAAAGGACGAACTCAAATGACAAATATAGATAAGTCTTCAACTTCTGTACATGTAGCCAATTAGGCTTTAAAATGATTATCAAAACTCTCAGTTGCTTGTTATTGCAAATAAAACTTAGAAGGATTTCTTATCAAATATATTGTACATTGCCAATAAGTATAAAGGGATAATCGAGACATGAAACTAAGTTCATTGTGATGAACACCGGCAAAGAGCCATTTAATTAAACATATTTTGAGAGATTTTTATTTACATTGATACATGTAATCTCAGGCCCTGCTTTCCCACAAAACCAAATTCACTAATGAAGATGAAAAAGGTCAACGCGAGACCAATCTAATATTAATTATTTTTAAACAAGATCTGATGATCTTTGTAGGTTTCCAAATCCCTAAAAATGGTGGCGTTATAAATTTAGAGAAACAGACAAAAAGTAAAGTTTGGTCTGATACTTTTAAGATGAAATTAATAGATTCATTTAATAAATTGAAGACATGCAAGTAGCATTGTTAAATTGCCAGGTAACTTTTTCCCAGCATCACCAAACACCCATGGAACAACTTACCCGTAACTTCAACCAATTTAGGAGTCCGTGTTTCTTTGTCTTTTTCTCCTCCTTAAGAGAATCATCAGCTGATTCTGCATTTCCCTCCAGATTAACATACAAATCAATATTTTCCTCGTCTAGGATTAAATCTCGCCTTTTGTATGGAAGGTATGCCAGCTGTAAACATGATTTACAATTAAAAAATGTATTAACAGGGAAAGAATTAAACAGAATGTCATCATATAGCTTATGTTGAAACATGGAGTGTAAACCTGCAATTTAAATGCATGATACCAAAATAAATTGTAGTTTAAAAATAAAATAAGAGAAACACCTCTTCCTCGCCAAAGGAATGTCTTCTTCGCGGACCAGGCCGGTTAGGAATTCTTGGTGAGGGTGATGCTTTTGTGGAGACCAAAATCAACTTGGTCAACCGTTGGATCCTGCTTAGTAAAGCAGCTTTAGCTTCCTCTTCTTGCTCCAATCGAGATTGCAGGGCAACTTGACCATCTTCTAGCTTCACATATCACATGACAATAATTCAAGCATTCAACTTCAAAACATGGCATTTCAAAGAATAATATTAATAAGAAGTCCAGAAAACACTAGACACAATTTCTGGTTTCTCCAAATCTGATTAGAAAAACAATGCACAGTAGGGTTAATATCCCTTAAAGGACACCCTGATGATTACAGGCCAGTGTTAATTACCAAATGGTGCCCCCACTGCCAGGCTATGAATGATTATATGTCCACACACCTACTAAGCTGATTCAGCGAAGTACCAAAACATGGATATTCATTTAAAAAATAAGCATACAGAACAGCAGCATAGCTAAAAACATACATACGATAATTTCCATGTCCAACGTAATTTCAAAGCTCATGCTAAGAGTACACAGTTTACCAAATACATACAAATGACTTTCACTAATGAAAAGAAAAATAATTTTGAGCTGGACTTTGAAGAACATTGTTGGATTGTTCACACTTAAAATCAATTGTGAGCCATGGTTAAGCCACCATGTGTGCTGAGGGAAAAAAAATTAGAAAGACAATAAGCGGAACTCTGATAATTTAACTTTACCTTTTGTTTTAGGAGTACAATGTCATCTTCACCAGTCCCTTTTGCCTGAACAGTGACTATGCCCCTCTTCAATTGTTCTAACTCTTCTTTCAAGCATCGAATTTCGTGTTGGTATTTCTTAATAAGTGACTTCTCATCAATTATCTGTGTACATCCAATGTTGATGATTCAACAATATGGAAAGGTAAAAAGAAAAGGAGTTAATAATGCTATCTTCTAATTTTTTTTCTTTTTTTTTTTTTGTGTGGCGGGGGTGGGCAAATAAAGTGATTGGCTCCAAAAGCACTTCATCTTATTTCCAAGCACACAAAATGGTCTAACATTCCAACCAGACACCTATTCAACAGCAACTATATAAATTTCCAAATAAACCTTTCCTCCAAACATATGCAGGTCCCTAAGATTTCAGCCTCAGGGAATTATAAGAAAGAACTTCAGTAGAAAGAAAATGCAAATCCCATGAAATGTGCTTGCTTACCTTGTTCTGGGCTGCTTGTATTTCAATGTGCTTTGCCCGGTGTGCAAACTTCAATGTATTATGTGTTTCTTCTGCACTACTTGATGAAGGAGTTATGGTGCAAATGAGCTGTATTTCAAATGACAACAAAAGAATAAACAAAGAGGATTGGTAGTTCATTTCAAGCTTCTCAGCCACAGAATGATCTCATGTCATGAAATTATTTTTCACAAAAGAATCCATGCATGTTCATTTCCACAAATTTATACACAGAGGAAGCCTTACAGAGACACGTCCATGACCGCTGAGTGAAGACTGTAGTAATCTGGTCAATTTGGAGTCCCTATAAGGTATGTGACTAGCTCTACTTTCAGTCAATTTCGAAATAACCTGTACAATAACGATGTAGGCACCTTAGTTAAACAATTCATGTTCTTCAGCTAGATGGTAGTAATATCATTTTTAAAGTTAATTTTCATGTTATAGAACATAATAAACTCAGGTGCAAATATATCTATTACTAATCAAAACATAAACGCACAGTCATGTGCAGCTTAATTACCTAGCCTTGTTCATATAATCACCTTGTTTCAAGCCTTATAACTTAGCACATAGACAAAGAACTTTAGAGCAATGATTAGTGTACCAACTTCAATATTTCAATAGATAAGAAACTCAACGTTGTGTTAATGGCATTGAGTTAACATAATACATAAGAGAATGTGTGCAGAAGAGTATGTCTACCAACTTTAATGTTTCAATAAATAAGAAACTCAACGTTGTGTTAATGACGTGTTAACAGAATATTAATAGTAATAGTCGTGGTAGTCGAGGTGTAAAATATATTAGTTCATGAGTAACTAACCAGAAGTAGTTAGTTAACAACCACTCAGACGAGGTACATAGTAGCTGTGCATCTACTTGGAAACAACTAATTGGAAACAACTAACCAACCACTCCTAGCTATATAAGAGGGTGATTTATGAGTCTGCGGGGGATTATGAATGATGAATATGAGTTAAATGGTGCACATAATAGATTTGAAATACCATTGTAACACGTCTAACCAATTCAACAGGATAATACACTGGAAACAGGGTCCCATAAATAGAAAGATTGTGATAGGGAATTGTAGAAGAATTAAGAAAAGTAGAAGAAGAAGAGAGTTGGAGGGATAAAGAAAGAATTCAGAAATCCTTATTGATTTTCCAATATGGAGTTCTCATGAACCAGTACAAGTCGGTTGACAAAATCTGTAGCTCTGGAATTAAGGGATTAATATATATAGACATCCCATTCTTATGTATTACTAATCAGTCTAGCATCAGCCCTTAATAGGCCCAACTGATCCTAATCGGCCCACTAATTCTAATTAGGCCCAACTCAATGAAACAGGGGAAATAAGAGGGATTAGGGATTTCTAATCAATTACCAATAACATATCAAATTGGGGTTTAGAAATGAAATTATAGCAGATAATTTCCACGCTCCAGCCAGTCATGTATAAGTTAATTAAAAGAAATACATCACTGGCAACAAATAAGAGAGTGACACAATCAGATTAGGCTGGGCCAACAACAAAGTTTAAGGCCTCACAGTGCCAAGAGTAAGCAGACTCTTGTTGATATAAGATCCTTCTCTCCTTCTCATTCCAGATGTTTCAGCCTTTGAGCTCTCTGAACCTGCCAGATCGATGAGGTTCTGCATGTATAAGTAAAAGATTTAAAAAATGTAAGAAACAACAGACAAATGTCAAGCATTCAAATAAAATATGCAAACAAATGAAGTGCAACCAAAAAATGGTGAAGCAGTGTTGAATTATTACCAGTTGTGACAGTGTTACAGCTTCTCCTAAACTATTTTCACCACATGGACTGCTCTCAACAGTCTGTTACAAGATATCATAGAATTACAACTCATAAATGAAATGGTATTTTAGATTTAAAAATGGGCAGCTAGAGGCATTCGAAGCAATTTAAAAAAGGTTACGTGGTGATGCTGTAAGAGCATAATATAAAATCCCTGTCAATCAATTTAAACAAGACCAATCTTCCTTAAAGGTCTGGTAAACCCACCAGGGTAAATATGGTGTGGCTCCTGCTGCTAAGTAAGTTGAAGTTTGTGGACCCAACATGTCTATGCTCTGTTACCAAATGAAAATGGCTGTGGTAAGCAAGAAAGGAACACATAAAATGACAACTCAGCAGTGTTTTATCAAGTAGAATTGTAAAACCCAACTACGATTATAGCTAATGAAACATGAATTAGTGCTGACCAGCAACCCAATAATGCCATGATATATGCAACTACTTTGAAGAGTATCAAAACATTTGTTACTAAATATGCTAACTCTTTTTGGATGTAAAACCTTCTTCCAAAAAAATTCCAAACAACGCAAAACTAAGGAGATAATTGAGGAAGGCTGTGTTTTCTACCAGGCTCCTTAAAAGAAAATTTTAACATTTCAAATTACTCAAACAGCGCATATTGACAATACAAGGTAACAGGACCAAACTTTAATTGTACATACAAACAAATTAACTAAGATAATTCACGAGATTTTAACCCCCAAGAAAAATGCAATTCAAAAGGATGACAAAAAATTATTGACAATAAAACACAACTAGGTGATCCATTACCTTCTCCAGCTGCTATAAGGGAAAGTGCGTGAGCAGGGGAAAGAACAACCTCTTCCTTTATTCCCTCAACAAACGTGCCCTGCATGTCAATCAAGATATTATTGAGCAACCTTTTCTTCAAACATCAGTGTCTTAAACTGAAGGCAAATGTTGTATAGTTTAATCTACATGTCACTTTGTTCAATGAACTAGACCATCAAAATTAAATATGTAAAGCCAACAGAAGAAATTATCACATCCAACCTTTACTTCTAAACAATAAAGATAAAGCATATGAGAAAAAGGGTAAGAAAATTCAAATTAGCACCTGAGCATCCTCTCTGATTCTTAAGTTCTGTCCAGCTGGATTCAGTAAGTCATTAACCACCTTGAAGCCCAAAATTTTGAAGGACAGTAAAAGCCACAGAAAAGTAAAGCATCAATAGGATATCAATTTATGTGGAACTGTTAAGTTTGTGAAAAACAATATTTTACATTATTAAAGCAAAAAGAAGTGTACCTCATTGTAGATCTCCAAGTATGAAACTCGAAGGAGAAACTCTCTGTTTGGAGTCTGGAGTGCCAAAACAGTAGACATAGTAATTTCTACCATAAGAAATACAACAGAGGCAATAGACAGCAAATATTTAATTTACCTCTTGGATAATGCTAAATGTATCCTTCACAGCAAGAGGTATGATTCCAGGAGACCTTTGATCACCCTACAATTGTAGACTCTATGAGCATATAATTAAAACATTCACCAACCCCAGCATGTAGCAATTTTTTTTTTCCCCTTTCAAATGAAAGAAAATTATAGAAAAAAGAAGCACGCCAGAAGGATTGAACTCCTCCAAGAACAAACATAAAAGGAGAAAATTAAAAAAAAACAAAAGAAAGAAAAATATCTTAGAAGAACTCTCCCAGTTCAAGACTCATTACTATTAGCCATTGGCACATACCAGACTGTATTTGTCAGCACCACACATACTACTAAGTGGCCAAAACAGAAAAAGATGCAAAAGTTTTTCAATGCTTTTTTACTACGCTTAATGTTGAGATAAAGATATGAGTATAGGCATGCAGCCTTAAACTTGCACAGAATGTAATTTATATTACACAAACTGTTCTAAGGCCGTCTTTAAAAACCACTATAAGATCTTCCAATAGAAGCAAAATGAGCTTATGCAAGCAGAACAGATTTTAAACGACTATATCAGGTGCTCCTGTTATTAACTTACTGTTGCATATTTTGCACATCAAACTCCATGGTAATCCACAAAACTAGTATAAAGTAGCCACGATGCACCATTGATATGGATACGTGCAAAGTAGTTCTAGTCCTAGAGATCAGAGAATGCAGTGTTGATTCAATGACTTGTATATGTTGCATGATATAGAGACTAAAAGTTGTAAGAACAGCTTAAGATGAATGAATTTGAGTCTATCAAGAAAGTTCGTCATAACTCAATCTTGTATATTCAAAAATCATATAACTCCACCGATACAAGACATCTAGTAACCACCTCCTCAGTAATATTTTGGAAACAGAAGATTCGCAAGCAGACAAAAGAACAATGCCTGATAATCCATTGAAAGACCTAAAAGGATGATATATAAATGTTTATAACAAAAGCAAACCCAGGAAGATGAAGACCGATAAATAAAATATGGCCTCACATGCATTGTATGAGTCTTTCCGCTGCTTGTTACCCCATATGCAAATATTGTACCTGTGAAGAAAAACAAAAGGGAATTTATATACAAGTTATCCAACATGCCAGATCTGCAAACAACCAAGAAGTTCCTCTGCCACACATCCAGTTTCACAATGATTTTTAATTGGCATGGTCAACATATGGCATCTAAGTGGAAGGAGAGACCCTTCCCCAAAAAAGTAGCTATTGAAGTGGGAGAATTAACAGACTAAATACCCTATGGAACTACCCATATTACTCAATGTGAAACTGAACGATCTCACACTACCCTAGTCTCCATCAATTGGCTTCCTTTAGAGAGTTAGTGTCTTGGTGGCTATACTTTGTGGCAATTAACTCAATGACCTTTGGAAGTACCCTTTTTGGAGCCGTTAATTGCAAGGTCTAAGACCAATTTATTAACACTCAAGTGAAATGGAAATTAACCCACTTAAGTACAACATGAAGTATCACATACTACTCATCCCAATCAGTCATCATCAAGTAAGTGCGGCAAATAGGTTCTCATATCAAGGCAATTATGTAGCCAGGGAGATGTGTAAATTTACCACATGTTGCCATGGCCTTGTTATCAACTTATCCAAGTTTTTCTCATATTAAATACCTACTAGTTACTTTATACAAAAAGGAAAAACATTATGCCAACCGATTGCTAAGATGCTGAGTTTTTAAACCTTTAGAATTCATTATGATCAGGCAACCAACTGAAGCAAACACATGGATAGTTGCAATCTCATTTTATTAACATGTGAGGAGGGAATTGATAGCGACCGATGAAGCCAAGAGCATTTGGATTCTACAAGAGTAGATAAAAAATTTGCAGGATTGAATGTCAACTTAAAAAAGAAAAAAGCAAAGTTTTCACTATAGATGCATCTTGAGTCTAAATTTACTAATAAATATTTGGTGAGCAAACTTTGCATGTCTTTGACTGAGAATGGTTACAAATTTGTATGTATATATTACTCTCTCCATTCCTTTTTATAACGGACAATTTGTGAATATGATATGTTCCCTTTTACAAGAGACATTTAGAGTAGGTCTCAATTTTATTTTATTTTTTGGTTGACTTCCCTTGTTACCCCATTTAATTACTGATATCTGTATTGTCCCCAACTTATGTTAACCAACTTTTGGAACAACGTAATTCAGTTAATTCTTTCTTAAAAAAAGAAACGGAGGGAGTATATACTGTGATTTCCAACCTAATCAGTTGGTGTTAGACTTTTAAGCTTTGATTATTTCAAAACATACATCCACAACCCAACCACAATAAAAAGGACAAGGAAGACCGACTTTCTGGCAACAAGCATATATTTAAACTTCAACAATATGAATAGCTGCCGAGTATTAAGTTCATATGTCACATACCATTGATGCCCTCCATAGCACCATTAATGATATGCTGAGCAGCAATATCATAGACATGTCTTGTTGTGGTTGTAGGACCAAAGACACGATCTGGAAACAAGATACAGAAAAATCAATAGACTGAGCTGTATACAACTGAAATGAAAACTAATATTTTATGAGATTGAATTGCACATAAAAAGCAAATATAGACAATAAAACTCCATTCTTAAATATCATACTTTACCATATGCATATGCTATGGATGGATTATACTCATTTCGCACAATAGTTTCTCCATCTGCGTACCATGCAATCTCCTCTCCTTGACGTATTTCTCTTGGACTGTCCCATACGTAGACCCAGTCAACTAAACGGCTGTAAATAGATTGAAAGCTGAGGATAACAGATAGTTTAGAAAAGTAGCACTCACTTCAGGGGGCGAAATCGGACTGTCACTGTCACATTTTCTTTTGTTCTTTCTGCATCTAAAGGCGTACTTTCTGAGTAAAAATACAGTGCCTTACTTCGAGCTGATGAAGATGCTGGTGAGCTGAGACCATCAATGGTGGTTTCCAGAAATTGTTTTGACGATGATGTAGTGGAAGATGATGGGGAATTGGCAGCTTTGGAATTGTTAAATCCTAATTTTTTTAATTTAGCACCATGTTTTGATGCCATTGCTGTTTCCAATCAATCCTTCAATACAACAAAGAGGGGAATAATTTAGAGATTTGACTTAGCATCAAATGCTAATTTGTATCCATCTAATAAAATTTAAACATCATTAATAAAAGAAGGAGAGAGAAAAGCCAAGAGAAAGAACAAACAGACCGGACTGAGCTTACTTAAAGTTATTAAGCTTCCATGAGGTATCGCTACATTACACACATAGAAAGAAAACAGAAAAAACGGTATACGGCGGTCATTCTCTATCATCCTAATCTCCAATTTATACCCGAAATTCAGAGGAAAAAGGTCTAGAATGTGTATTTCTTCGGTTAATCAGTCCATATATGTTATAGAATGAAGAATGCTGGAACCAGAGAGCGGCGCTACCGGAATTAGCTCCACTCTCAAGAAATTTTGTTTTCCCCTTTCTGGAGGGGCAAAATACGAACGAGAAAATAAACAACGAAACTTCGATTCCCCACTAAGATAGTCTAATCTTCTTTTTTTCCCGGGAAACAAACAAGGGCGCTACAGAAAAGGCGGAGAAATCACCTTGAAAAAATCAGAGAGACATTGGAGAGCCGTGGAAGAGCAGAGAGAGATCCTGTTGGCAGGTAGAGACAGATCGGGGGAAGAGAAGAGAGCGAGGGAGTAACAGAGGGAGTGAGTCAGCCCAAGAGGATGAGGAAGAGCGAATCATCAAAGAGCATGCCTCAGTTAGAAAAGAGGGATTTGGTGAATTACGAAAGGCAACAGTAGAGAGTAGAGAGTTTCAACTTTCAAGTTCAAAGGGGGTTGAAGAGCTGCCTTGCCTTGGAAGCGATGCCCCTCATCAATGCAAGACCCCATTGTCAATCCAGACTGACTATTCGAAGGTAAGGCATATTTAATTCAAGATTAAGAGCACAATCAAGTGTAATGAAGCAAACAAAATAAAGAATTGAAAGATGATGAGAAAGTCAGAAAGCGGTGTTACTTATTTCTAACGGAGCTGAGAAAGAAGGGAAGAAAAAGAAAAGCAGCCTTGTGATGGAAAGACGCAAGAGAGTGGTGGGTCTCTCCTCTCTCCTGTAAATTTTATTTCCACCGTTCCCGCTCATCTTTCTCTCTCAACCTTTTTAGCAGCAGGAGGCGGGGGTGCGCTGTCACGAGAAGCGCGTGCGACAAGTTACAACCAGAAGACGTTGGTGAGTTAGTCGGCCTAAACCAATCACAAGCCGCAACGTGTCCAGGGGACGAATTAAGGCCCGCTTTTTTACTAACAAACGACGTTTTCGTTTGACTGTGGGGGCTGGGGAGATGGGAATAGTCCCTTAATTTGTGATATTTATGAGAGACTCTTATTTGTTGGAGAAAACAAGACGATTGTATTGTGGCTCTTGTTTTGAATAGAGCTGTCCAAATCTTCTGAAAACTGTCAAAACATAAAGGGAATCAAACTGGGTAGCTATTAGCTAGACATCTCGTCGAATATCCTGTAACGCATGTATTGTAAATTTACTGGTAATTGAGGACCACACTGTACACGTTCAGCTAAGCTAGTCAGTGTTTTTATCACCCAAAAAAAAAAACTGGACAAATGGATAATTGTAAAATTAAAAGTACTCCGTCTATTTCTATTTATAAAACTTTTTAAATAATATTAAAAAATTTTAAGAAAACTAATTATATTATTTAATAATATTATATAATGTGTTTTATTACATTGTATAGTAGTTCATAAGTTAAACAACATAATTTGAAGAAAAATGACAAATTTTAATATCTTAAAGTAATATAATTATCTTTTTTAGGATTCTCCAAAAAAGTCTTATAAATAAGAACGGAGGAAATATATGTTATATTTAAGGGTTAAGGGGTTGCTCGTGAGTAACAATTTTATCGAAAGTTTTTCAAGTAGCAATTTTATTCTGAAAGTTTTAGAAAGGGCAATTATGTCTGAGCCATTATTTCCATTAATTTTGTATCATCTATTTTATTTTTATTAAGGTGAAAATTTATTCTGAAAATTTTAAATTTAACTTTTTAAAAAATAAATTAAATGATAGATGGACATTTGAGATAAATTTTCACCTTAATAAAAATAACATGGATAATATATGAACGGATAACTTAGCATACTTGATCAAACAAAGATCAAAATTAATAGATATAACGGTAAAATTGCTCCTTTTTAAAATTTCCAAAATAAAATCGCCCCCCCAAAAAATTTCTAGCATAAAATTACCCTTAGTGAAAACTTTCAAAACAATTTTACTCCTTAACTCTATATTTAATGGGTATATATTGTCATTCAAGTGATGATAGACTGAAATAAAATTAAGAAAAAACCACCTCAAATATATTACTCTCAGTTACATTTCCGAATAACTTATTTGCTATGAAATTTTTATAAACTAATTTAGAAATAAATCTTATCTGAAATTATCCAAATACCAATAATAGTTTAACAACTTAAATCTATCAAATCATAACAACTAGGCGGTGGCAACTAATGAAATAATTTCACCAAATTTTTTGTTTCCGCGTCGACGGTGTTAGTATACCATTGAATGCAAGTAAAAACAGGACTAAGTTTAGGTAAAACTAAGTGAGCATGTTTAGATTAACTTCTGAAAAATACAGTAACTTTTATTGTTTGTGAAATAAGTACATGAGAAGGCTATACTTATAAAAAAAAAACTTCTAAAACTATAATTCATTTGTTTCACGAACATGCACTAAGTAGATCTGAGTCGCCATTCATGTTTGCTATGTGCAAGGATGCACCACACAACTGTCGTTAAGCAAGAAGTCGTTGCAGACCTGATGTATTAACATGTTATTCATCTCTCCAAAATCTGCTTAGTAAATTTTTCCTCTTCTATTATTGCCTCCTTCTTTAAGTTTAGTTTCTTGGAAAGACTCAATTTGTTGTATTTTAGTTTTGTTTCTTTTATAGTTCGGTAAGACTTCAGAATATAATTTATATAATCTTGTGCCTTAAAAACTACAAGTGAGGCTCATCCTAACTGGCTATTGGTCCCGTGTGACCTAAATAACTTCAAGTAAGTTTAGTTCATAACAAAAACAACTTAAGTAACCATTTTACCTCGTTAAATGACCGTAGCAGCCAAGCAGTGGTTGCTGAAGGCATTTAAATAATCTCACTGCATAATCTAATCTCATGTTGTTAGTACTTAAAAACTTGATAGTGATGTGCTTCCTGACTAGTTGGTCAGAATTGGATAATAATTCTCTTTTATTTTTATTGGGGGGAAATGCAAAATTTACATTTAAAAATTTTGATTTAATCATATTCTACGTATCAAAAAATACTGTGTACTTTTTGTTTATATAAAACTGAAAACTGTGACATTGATCACCAGGAGAATCAATATCTCGAATCTAATGTAAAAGAAGAAGACTTTGTGCACATGATGCGAGATTGCCCGAATATCGAGGAATGCTGGAAAACTGCAAGCAAAGGAGATGTTTTTTTTTCCTTGTAGATTACACATTGGATCAAATTGAACCTGACTTGTGAAATTCCAAGAATGTTCACTGTGAAGGTCTTGTGGTCAACACTGTTTGGATATTTTATGTTGGGATGTATGGGCCTCACATTGTAGTAGATTTTTTTATGGTGAGAGTTATAAATTGTGGCTAAATGCTTCAAGCATGCTCGAATAATGATATTCTTAGAGTTGATGATACAAGGAAAAAGGTTTGCCGCCACACAATGGTCCAAACCATCAGGGTGATGATGTTGTTAAACTACAAGTTGATTGCTCTATCTTGTAATATGGAAGGAGTGGGTGTGGTGGATATATTGGAAACCACAACAACAATTGATTTAGTGGTTTTAGTTGCAAGCTTGTGAATGATCCCCAGTTTTTGCAGAAGTTCTTCATTACATTCAAGGCCAACATCTTTGTTGGTCTAAAAGTTATAGAAAGGTGATTTTAATTTCTGATTGTATAGCAGCTATTAATTATATGCTAAGAGTGTATGATAGAGAACACCCTTTTAAAAACATTATCGATGGGATTAATCTATTGATCCATGGGCTGTAACACGTTGAGATAACCCATGCATTTAGGGAGACCATAACTATTACCAATAAATTAGCAAAACATGCTCATAGCATAAATGGGTCCTTTTCTATCTTTGATCACCCTCTGTCTTTTGTTAAAGAGGTGAATGTTGATGAAGCGTAAGCTACTTTAGCTATGTTCTTGTTGTAAATCTTGATTGAGATATTGAATCCAATTTTATTTTAAAAATAAAAAAGAAAAAAAAAGTAGAGTAACAAAGTCTATGCCATATTGCCATGCCAATATGATTATGATGAATACTAATAATGGAAAAGAAAAGTAGAAAATTGCAATTATAGCACAAAAACTAAAATAACAATCGTTGTGTTCTTTTGCGGTTATACTTTTACCACCGGTTCTGAGTGAATAGCTACTGTTTCTAGTTGTTGATATGACGGCTGGTGTGTTACTGTACTGTAGTTTGTAGAAACTAGAAACACACAACAGATGTACACCCACATATGTATGATGTATTGTTTGAATTAAAGATGGACATTTGCGTTTAGTAAGAATTAAAATATTTGTTATCAATTTTGTATTATTAAGAATCATCCCAATAGGATTTATCCACATGTTTCTTGACAAACTGATCTAGGGGATGTTTGATAACACCATAAGCCACTATTAAGAAGCTTTTTAGTAAAAAAAATAAGTGATTTATTAGAGACCAAGCATTTGGCTACCTTAGAAAAGCCACTAGGCTTTCCAATTAATAGCTTATTATTAGCATAAGTTACCAAAAGCTATTTCTCTCAGCGGATCGTTGGGCATTTTTATTTCTCCTCATTAATCATCGCACCCACTCTCTCATGGCTCCCCGACATTTGCTTCTTTACTTAGCTAGGTATTTCTCTTTTTCACTTCCAACCTTTGCTAAACTCTTGCGCGATCACTCGCTCTCTCACTGTGTGCTCTGAACATTTTGGTCCATCATGGTGGCTGGAAGAGTCGGCAGTGGATGGCTGTTGGAATGAGTTGGGACACGTCTCACCTTATCTCTTGCTTTAAGCCTCTGAGAGACTTTTGAATGATCTCAAGCATGATAGAATATTTTAAAATGAAGAGATGTGTTTTTGTAAAGTCATGTTCATTAACTAAGGGATTTATATGAAGAGTTGTGTAGAGAGTTATGACACTAAAAGTTACCAATGTAGTGTCTCTTGGGTTTCTAGAGGCACATGTGAAAGGTTATAGCCATATGTATGGCAGCCACCACTTGGTGAAAAGTTGTATTCATTTATGAGAAAACTCTTCATAATATAAAGGTATAACTCTTCATATGTCTATTCATGAATCTGCATATAATATTCATGAATCTCACAAATTGTTATGACTTTTAATTGAAGAGGTGTTACTTCAAAAGGCACCACTTCATTGCCTATAAATACCCAACACCATTAGACATTCTGAATTATTAGAAACCTCACAAAAGATCAAACTCATTGCCTTTATCTTTGAGTGCACACAAAGATAAAGTCAATTTATCATTTTGTAAAAGACATTGTTGTCTTACTTGAGTTTTAGAAGTGCAATCCATACTCAAGGGTCTTCTTTGTATCATGTAGGAAATTCACCCATCAATCCAACTTGCACCCTATAAGATAGGTATAGGTGGGGGTGAATTAAGCATAAAGGAAAGTGTTGTCCATACCTTGAAGACATTGTGCACTACTTTCTCTTTCATCTTTTCTTCTTATACTTCTCAGATATCCAGCCCATCCAACAATTTCCATGATTGATTATACTTGATTTCCTCTCATTTATCCTAATCAAAACCTTTTTTTTCGAAGTGTTATTTGGCTTTAAAGTGTTAATATGCACAAATTTTTAATGTTTTCTTATATGAAAATTACATTAATTTCATCCTTAAAATTGATTATGGATTTTACAATTTACGATTTTGAAAATAGGCTTTTCTATTATGATTCATATCCTGACTTGATAACCTTAATAATAATCACAAATTACATGTAATGAATATCACTTCAAATTGATCAGTCTAATCAGATACTGGTGATATAGTCTTTGGATCATTTTTGAAAGAACCTTTTTGCGAAGTTGACAGGCTATGCATCATAACAAGAAGGTATTTAATACTCTATAAAGGGCAAATGAGCTAGTTGGCAGTCATAGTTCCTAGAGCTAAAACTTAAACAATATAACGACGCAAGAAGATAGGACCAATATCCTTATGTTATATGGTTGATATATTAAGATAGGGCCAATATGCCTTATGTTCTGTTGTTGATATATTTATTTTTCACCAAGAGAAAAATTAAAAGCTAAAGACGAAATATATGTGCAGCAAAGCTCAACATATTTATAAAATAGCACTTTTTGAAACTCAAACAACGGTGATCGGAGCGAGGTTAGTGACATTTTTCGATCGTCAGAATGATTGCATCAAATATGTAGTATAAGGCACAACTAGTCATTCTTCTCTCAAGGAGCTATTATTTGGCATTCCTAAGTAATTTCCTAATTACTAACTAAACTAATTAGTGAGTTAATTAAGGGGGTTTTCTTGGTGCAAATAA
>JBAGKO010000010.1:9651482-9696722 GCA_037177275.1 Acacia concinna
TTGTTTTTTTTTTTAAAAATTTTTAAGATAAAATTATATAAATATACATTAAAAAATGTATTGAAAATTGAATGAGACTGGCTGGTTCAAACTGGGGACTGGTCGGTTCAAAATGAGAATCGATGAATAAATCAAATATTCAGTTCAATTTAGTGATTTTTTCAGGGGTGAACTAGATCGATCTGACTTTGGGTGATCCAAATCGATGTGAACAGATTCATCTTTTTTTTTTAAAAAAAATATTTTTTTAAAAATTTTACATTAATAAATCTAAAATTTTGATATTTTTTATCTGTTTAGCTTCAGGTTAATTATTCGATCTGACTCACTGATTCATGACCCAATATTTCAAACGATTCAATAACCCGTTCCATTTTTAATACTATATATTCAACTTAATGGCAATTAAAAAAAGAAAAATTTAGATGACATTACGGAAAAGAAAGTAAATTTTTTTCTTAATTATAACTGAATTAGTAAACAGAAAAAAAAGAAGGGAAAATGGCATTTAGGTCTCAAGGACCAAACATAATTATAAAAAAGTCCCCTTAAATTGTTGTCTTACCAAGAGGTCCCTAGGGACTTTTTGATAATTATGTTCATTAAGGAATTTCACTGCTGCACTTGTCCTTTTTCTACAGTTCCCCTGTCCTTTTGTGCAATGGAGAGAGAAAGGAAAATATTAAAAAATGCGTGGGTACTATTCACACCGTATGAGAATTTTAACAATTTCGCGGGCCCTTTCGACAACTTCATCAGCACGTTTTAACAACTTCTCAGGGGTACTATTCACAACGCCATAAAATTGTAACAACTTCGCAGGCCGTTTTGACAACTTCTCAGGCGGGGGTAGTGTTCACAAGCCATGGGAATTTTAAAATGCCCATGGCTTGAAAACACTACCCCCTGCCTGAGAAGTTGTCAAAACGTGCTTACAAAGTTGTCAAAACAGCCTGCGAAGTTGTTAAAATTCTCATTGCAAGTAAACACTTCTTGTGCCTGAGAAGTTGTTAAAACGTGTTTACACAATTGTCATCATGGCCTATAAAGTTGTTAAAATTCCCATGGCAAGTGAAGAGTACCCCCACCTGAAAAGTTGTCAAAATGTGTTTATCAAGTTGTCAAAACGGCCTGCGAAGTTGTTACAATGTTATGGCGTTGTGAACAGTACCCTCGAGAAGTTGTTAAAACGTGCTGATGAAGTTGTCAAAACGGTCTGCGAAGTTGTTAAAATTCTCATATGGTGTGAACAGTACCCGCGCATTTTTTAATATTTTCCTTTCTCTCTCCAGTGTACAAAAGGACAAGGGGGACTGCAGAAAAATGACAAGGGCAGCAGTGGAATTTCCCCAAGGAACATAATTATCAAAAAGTCCCTAGGGACCTCATGGTAAGGGAAATATGGAGGGGATTTTTTTATAATTAAATTTGGTCCTTAGAACCTAGATGTCATTTTCCCAAAATTTAAACCTTAACCCAAAAAAATAATCTATTTAGTAACCTACTCTTGCGATTGATCATAAGTAATTCAAACACTTATGCAATGGGTATCATCACATCACTGTCAGTTGATCTTGTTGTGGTGTGCATATATATATATATATATATTATATGGGTCCCTTCAAAACCAAGCCTTTGACTGGGTCTCACGAAAGTGATGATGAACCTGCCACGCAATTCGTATCCATGCAAATGCATGTGACTGGCCTTATTCTTGATTTAACATTGACATGAACTTTTTCTTCTTCTCTTGCCACTTTTTCTTCATTAACCCTAATCAATACTGTACCAGTCTTCCCTGCGGCGTTTCGTCAAGTCCATATGACCAATTCATGAATTCAAAATTTTCTATATCCTCCCACATGAGTACGTAACAAGCCAATGACCAAATCCAAACTTGTCAACATTTTTTAGTGCGTGATTTGGCCTCCAATTTTGGTGCTGTGGGGTTCATATATATATCATCATAAAGATAGGTATGCAACATCATATCATGTGTGTGCATCATGTTATTGTTTTGTTTGTTGAGCTATCAGCGTTCATTTGGGGGCAGAGTATGAAAATCCTTGTCTACAAGTTGTTGATTGGTTATATTATAAGCGGGCAGTCTTATCCTAACTAATTAGAAAGAAAATATAAGTTTGAATTCTATAAAACATACATACTTGTTGCCAGATTAAATGCGAAAAATCTTGTAATGCTCTAATGAAATGAAAGGGAAACTGGCCTCAAGTACAAAGTGCCTTGAAAATGTCTTCAATGAAATAAAAGAAGAGACTTGGCAAAGGCAAAAAGAAGAAGATGAAGAAGAGACTTGGGAAAATGATAGGAACTGTGTTTTGCTTTGCAAGTCAATTTGAACGTTGAAGTAAATATGACCCCTGCTTTGGGCAATTTAGTTTCGACCCACAACGTACCCTATTTATATTTATATTTATATTTATATTACTAGTAATAGAGAAAGAAAAGGTGCTGGCTACATATTTTGGGATCCAGATGCATGATTGGTTATAAAAAAGGTCGTAGGGCAGAGATATTTATAAGTGGGGAACAGATATTTCTCAAGTTCCACTTTCAAATCCTCAAAGATTATTTACACTTGAATAACTTTGGGCCTCATGATGCTGATTCTGCAGCCTAATCAACATACACTTTATGCCCCACCCCTCTCCCACGCACTCCTTGACAATCTATATGCATCACGTAATAAATGTATGACATTTAATTAGAAAAAGACTTGCAAAAAAAAAAGTAAGTACAAATAATTAATATATATATATATATAATTGAATTTTTATATTATTCTCTTTAATTACCTTTACATACACATATCATTAAAGAGGACTAGACAATTAGATGTGGAATGTTGGGGATTTTTCTTTTTCTTTTTTCTTTTCAAAAACACACGTAATTAACCTAAAGATTTACTTAATACATGGTATATAAATCACAAAAAATTTTAATTTTATATAATATACCGATAGAAAACAGATCCGTATTTTAATTTTAATTTTTTTAATGTTTTTGGTTTTTTTTTTAATTTAGAGTTTTAAAAGTCTTAAATTTTAAAAAAATCATAACAAATTGAAAATATATATGTTTTTTTACTCATAACATATCAAAATATCATTCATCCTATGTAGAATCTAATGATTAGAAGAACCAAAAAAAAAAATCGGGATCTACCCCCCATCCGAATCAACGGGGCAGCAGAGAGGGGGGGCAACTGAGGCCCCCCATCCGAAGTTGTTTGCCACCTCCACCAATAGTAGAGGTAATCTTATTTGGGGTAGTATCAAAAGTTAAATGTGGACACTTCTCCTAAAGGAGATTCGAATCTTAATTCACTATGTTGTGAGAGACTGGCGCCTTTTACTAGACCGAACATTACTCCTTCCTAAGTAAATTGCTATTTACAAATTCTTGTGTTTAACCCAATATGGGCTTGACTTCGTTCTGGCTTATAAATGGGCCGGCCCAATATAATCAGAACAAGTTGTAATGGACCCAATGAAGTTTTATTTTTTTTGAAAAAAAAGGAAGGCGTGGCCGAATGAAAAACCTTGGAGGAGAAGAGCATCACAAGCTTAAACGTTAAACCCTAGACTGTTCCCGGGGATTCAAAGGAGAGGGAAACTGAAAGTAGAATCAGATATGTCGGACAGAGAAGACGATAATGAAGCGCCCGAGGAGCTTACAGCCGCGCAGGTATCTTCGCTGTTTTCTTCACTCCAATTGTTCAACTAATTCATCCGGAGGAACGTTATTTGTATTGACTTCATAATTTTGCGTTTTGCAGGGCGCACAACAAGAAGAGGAGATTAGGAAAATTCAGAAAGAAAGTAAAGTGAGGTAATCCTCTCTGTATTATATGGATCGGATATTTGCTTATGTATAAGGTATGGCAAAGTAGAATTGTAAAAGAGAGAGCTTTTTCACTGAGTATCTTAATGTGATTTGTATGAGACATTTGCCACAATGTCTTCTACGTTTTAACATCATAGTTCAAATCGAAGTGACAGTGAATTCAACATATTCTGTTAGTTTACTATGCATTCAGTGTGTCAGTTGGCATCGAGTTGCTTTATGCCCTTTAAGAACTAGTATGCTATGCTCTTTAGAATGGAATTAATTTAGGTAACTTGTCGGGGCATCTAGAACGGCTGTTTCAGCTGGAGTTTAAGAAACTAGAGTGATTTCCATGCATTTGTGCAAGCTCAAGATAAGCAGTTCCATCTTTCTATATTTTATATTGGTTAATGGTTAATGATTCATTAAAGAATACTTAGTCATTAAGAATGCAGCCATTTATAAAATTTTGGACCTATTGCTACTGAATACCATGGACCGTTATTTACTAGGGAGTGCTGTGAAAGATTAAATATCTTGAGAGGTTGAGGTTTCCCATTCCGAACCTTGGAGTTTTATTTTTGTCCAGAGCCAAGTAAAATAATATACATCTATAGGCAAAAATAGATATCCAAGGGTGGAAACACTCAACCTTTCAAGGGACTGAGCTTGTTGACTGCAACAATTTGTGTATCGGCATTTATTGAATTGTTCTTCTTAGATACAAAGGCAAGCCAAAGCCCGAGCATTTACTGAACTATCTCTGCCCGTATTTCTGTTACTAAACTTACTGCTCCGGCTGAATCCAAGTCTAAGATATGGCATTATGCACTTCAACAGTTAAAGTCACTAGTAGATGCACGAATCATTTTCATACCTTAAATGCTAGTATGTTTAAGACTTGTGTGCCTTTTAGGGTTAATCGTGAAAAGAAAGACCGTAGGAGAAAATTGGCTCAGAGGTTAACAACTCGACCATCCAAAAAAAGTAAAGACTCCCAAGATGTATTAGAAACTGAAACTGAGCTGATATCAGCAGAAGATGCAGGATTTCTTCCAGAAAGCATTGTCCAGATGATTGCAGCGAGTGAGAAGTATGACATATCTTTTTTGTTTAGCCCAAATATGTATGGTTGTTTATATAAAATTTCTCACAGAAGGCCTATAATTCATTTGCAGGCCAGTTTTCTTATCAGACTCGGATGATGAAGATAAAGCTAAATCTACTTCAAAGAAGAAAAAGTCAAAGAAAGCAGGGTAAACTTATCATTACTTCCCACCACAATACATTGATCCTCTGCCTAGTTCTTTTCAACCTTTAGTTATTTTGTGTGCCTTTTTGTGATCTGCAGCTTGAAAAATGATGATGGTCCTATCATTTTGGACGAAATTGGACCCCCTTCATGTTTACAGAGCTCCTTAGATTTCTTGAAGAGAAAGAAAATGGAGGTTTCGAGATCATCTTCAGTTTTGAACAATTCCAACCGAGCATTACGTCTGCTTACTGGCTCTGGTGTTCTCGGCAGACACGGAGGATTTGTAAGCGGTTCTTTCAATACCTAGACAGAGAACATGCTTAAGAAGAATCATAACAAGAGTAAAAAACTTCTATATATTTTCTATCATAATTTTTGTAAGCGGTTCTTTTGAGGTGCTATTATCGGTAGTCTACAAAAAGTGGCAAAGAGACTTTCTGGAAGTTCTGTGATTTGCCCCGATAAAAACAGAGAGCGCAAGTTTGAGGAATCTCTTATTCGACAAGAAGCAACCAGTATATAATTACCGATGTAGAGAAAAATTTAAATGAAGGAGTTTATTTAAATTAAAATAACAATAAAACTAAGTGATAAAGTTAAAAAAATCAACGAAAGTTGAGAAAATAAAATGACATCAAATTAGTTTATTACACAATAAAGAGAGATTCACCGTTGATATATCTTGTTTAGTTTAAGTTTCTTTGTTTGCACATAAGCATCATTCCAATGGTGATAACCGTGTTTAATTGTCGAAATAAATGTGCATTATTATTTAATGTGGATTTGATTTTACTTCTTAAAAAAATTAAGGACCTGTTTGGCTGTGACTGATCATAAATGAGTTGTTTTTATAAATGACTTATGATAAGGAACTTATAAAAATAAATAATTTATGAGAAGTCAATTGTGTTTGAATTGATAGTAGGAAAAGTAATTTATTTGTGGTAAAATAAGTTATTTGTATTTGGATTGGGGGTTTAAAAGAAGGTGACTTATTATAAATAGAAAAAGTGATTTATTTTTATAAATAACTTTTTTCAATTTATGAAAATAAGTCATATTTTCGTAAGCCCTTACCAAACACTCAAAGTGCTTGTTTCGAATAACTTATTTATGGGTAATAAGATTTTATTTGCGGAATATAAAATAAATATATGAGAGGAGTCCTTCTCGTAACTTTATATATAAGATCTTATTTAGCTAATTTAAGTCATACCAAACAAGCTAAGTCACAAAGCCACTATTTTTTTTTTTTTTTAAGTTAGCGCTATGGCAAACATGCTCTAAATGTGTTCATTGAAATTCAAGCATTAATTTATCATACAATCTACATTGTAAAAATATTTTTAGAAGAGAATAAATGAAAAACATTTGATTATTGGCTCATTTGAAAACTCAATAAGATGAGAAATAAATGATTTATTGCGGAGTACGAAGTAAGTATTTGAGAGAGGTCTTTCTTATATTATATAATAAATAACTTATTTGGGGACTTACTGAATTTTCAAACAGAGACTACGTCATGTTAAAAAGTTTCAGAGTTAAAAAAAAATTGACTAGTGGTGGCTAGTGGTTGTAATTGTCAGCAGGGAATACTAGGTGACAGCAAGTGGCGATGAGCTATGATGATAGATGGTAGCGGCAATTGGTAAATAAGGTGCTAAGGCGGCCTTTTACTGAAGTTTTCCCAAAGCAAAAAAAAACAATAACTGTAATAATAATGTAATTCCTCACTTCCTATTTATAAAACTCTATTAACTTTTTAAAAAAATTATAAAAAAACTAATTACGTTACTTTAAGATATTAAAATTTATTTTTTTCTTCAAATGTTATTTGACTTATGAACTAATATATAATGTAATAAAATACAATATATAATATATAATTAAATAATGTAATTAACTTTTTTAAGATTTTTTTAAGATTCTTTAAAATAGTCAATTGGTTCTTATAAATAGAAACGAGGTATTAGTAAACAAAGATAATAAACTTCCCCCCATTGTATAATTGGAGACATTTTTGGGAATGCATAATTCTTTTTATGGGAGAAATTGTTTTTGTTAATTTTCAATTATACCTGTTAAATTTTCAATTATACCCCCACACAGTCTCTCTTTTCCACATAAACGTTGGTAATTTTAGCAAAACGATTACATTTTTATGGCCTTTAGTTTTTTACCAGCTTTAGAACAACACGATACAGATAATATGTTGTTATACAAAGAGGAACAGAAGGAATGTTGTATAAGGAAAAGCACAGCCTTTACAGTTCATGATTATTTATTGATTAGGTCACTAGAAAAAAGAGTTGCATTTCACCCACAGGGATTGATACGATTAGGCTCTCAAGTAATGTCAGCGCAGAAATGAAATTTCATTTTCAATGGATATTGTCCATCACAGTCTCATCCTTTGTACAGATTTCACAAGCTACATTCTCTTCCACACCACTCGTCCATAATTCTCTCAAGCCTCCTGGTAATCAAGCACGAAAATGTCAATCATTCCATGAGATGAGAATGAGATGTTCCAATTAAAACTGGGAAAGGGAAAGGCATATGAACATTGACTAACAAAATATTACAAGAAAACAATTTTACACCCTACAATTCCTTTCCTGTTTTCACTCAGGGTCTCAGTTTATGTATCTGATATTTTCTCACGTGATCTACCTCTTTCATCAGTGAGGGGGATAGTTTTTTTAGCCTTTCTACATTTTTCCTTGATGCTTATTGCAATTGTCCTTATTGATTTCAATTACATTGCTTTTACTTCAAAAGAAAAAAGAAAAAGAAAAAGAAAAATTGATGGCTTGACAGTCAAAAGCAATATTAATAGACACATAATAACCACAGAAGTTACACCCTTGGTTGAACTTAACAATTAAACTAATTATCTTTCAAGAGAAGGGCCATCTCTGCAGGGAAATATTGGGCTAATGTAAGGCCCTTTCTAAAACGCCCTAGACGGGATTAAATTCTTCTGATCTGGTCAAAATAGTATTATTGATTGAGCAAAACACCAACTTCGCCAAAATCCCACTTATAAAAATGTTTACCAATTACTAATGCTCCACTAGCACCACCACCTCTCAAGATTAACGGTTATAGAGCTGTATTAATTACTTACGGTGTCAGACTATTAAGGGAAAACTCAACTTGCTGCGGTGATTCATCCTTTCACACTGCCAAATCATCACCAGAATAATAGTCAGTTATGAGCCGGTACATGAACGATGGGTTGTGGCCACCTCTGAAAAGGTAAGGAAACCGAGTATGATAGTTTTCAAAATGTTGGTAGGGCCACCTCTGAAAAGGTAAGGCTGCACCTCAGTTGGATACAAGGTTTTTGCAAAATCAATGTATTCAGTGACTCTTCTGAAGCCTTGCATCTCATCAACAAGGACCCTTGTCAAGCTCACCCTCTAAGGGATCTCATCCGACAAATACGTAATCTACTTATGTGAGACTGGATGGTGACTTTCGACCTTATGTCTAGGAACGCCAACCGATGCGCCGATGCGTTTGCTCGAAGAGGACATCATATGGATACAGAAGCTATGGTCATGAATGCCCCACCACCGGAGTATAGTGCTATACTCCTTGAAGATATTGGAAAAATGTCTATCTAGTTTTTTTTGCATATTGTTCGCCCTTTGTATTCCAAAAAAAAAAAAGGTTGAGTGTATTAACTAATAACAATGAAATAAAAAACGTAGGATTAAGGTCAAGATTAAAAAAACTTGGGAATGAGGTCAAGTTAGCAAATTTATAAAATTATTTAGATGATATATTTATATAATATTATAAATTTAAAAAGATAAATAAGCTAAGCTCATAAGTTTGTAAGTTAGACTTTATAAAACTAAAACTAATATATTTATTTAAAAAAGACATGAGCCTAAGCAATTTACCAAATAGGTTAGTTAGCCGTATGCCCCTAACATGTGCTGGCATATTTGCACCGTTTAGTGGAATGGAATGAAATTTCGCCATTATTGTCATATACAGAGACAAGCATCTCTGCAGGCAAAATGTTAAAAAACGAAACATGCATCTTAGTCAGTGAACTAGCATAGCACACCAAAACGAGGAATTACAAGACCCCAGGAAAATAACCAATCCAAGTGTAAGGAAAGAAGTGACGACAAAGCAAACAATTGATATTTAATTTTGGTGTGATAGCTGGTAATTAAGTAATTAATTAATAATAATATGAAACGAAGCAGTGCTACGACTACTGCACAAGATTCTTAGTTAATTACCCTTTTATTCCTCTCCTCCTGCGCATCGAAATTCCACTCCCTTTAATTACATGCAGTCCAGTTTTTGACTCTTGGATCAAACCGACTTTAACACCATGTTATCGGTTCCTGAACTGGATCGGCCAGTCTGAGTTTAAAATCACTCGGCAAGAGGTGCATAGGCCTCTGATAATTATGCCCGCTTCAAAATATAAGTTTAACAAAGTTTAATTATAAACATGAGATTGATTACACTTCCCATGACTTATACTGGGAATTAAAAATTATTTTAGAATGTGAAAAGAGTACTTGCACCTTTGGAGTATACATGTGTCAACAATGTAACTAATGTGAACCATCCCTTTTGATCTCATCTACCAAATGATTGTGGGGTGAAAGTGAAATAATGATTTGCGGAATGGAGGTAGAAAGTAGAAAGTAGAAAGTAGAAACAGAAGCACGGAAGTAAGAGAAGATGATTTTGAAAGGGGCCCATGTATGGGTGGTGGGGAAAGGGAAAGTATTGTCAGAAACTATTAACTTTGTAGTTTGGTCCCTGTTCTATTTTTTTAATTTATAATATGCTATTATTGAAATGCATCATCACTGCCAGTTTTATACCTTATCTCGTCCGCATTAAAAAAAAAAAAAAGATTGCCAAACAAGCATATTCAATGACGCAATGACAAAAGTTTAGAACTTCTATAGGAATGTTTTGACCAAAAAAAAAAAAAAAACTACCCGTATCATCTAAAGAAAAAAAGATCCCAAAAGAATAAACACTAGATGACATCTTCAATTATTATTCATAGAATTCGACACACACACACGCATGAATATGAGCTTGAAATATCGGAGTTCCTCTTCACCTGCAACAGTTGAAGAGTTTTGTTGACTCCTCTAATTAATATAGGGAAAATTGAAATTATATCCCAACTTAAAAAAAACGATAAAATAATCTAATAAAATCACGTAATTATAATTAAATCTCAATTGACAATTTCATAGACTTTTATGAATTATCACTAATAACTTTACTAGATTTAAATATAATTATGTAATTTTACAGAACCGATTAATTATTTTTTCTTTTAATTGAGACTTAATCCGAATTTTTCCCTTGATACATTCATTTTCCACTTTATATGAGTTTTCCAGTTTTCATATATCCTGCGTTATCGGCTTTATGCTTTATTTTCTTTGTCTTTTTTTTTGTTGACCGGCTTTCTGCTTTCCTTTGTAATTTCTCCATTTATCGTATAAAGCTGTGTTATATCTATATATATATATATATATATATATATATTATGATTGATGGCACAAATTATGGCTTCTATCTGGACTGGAGTGTCCCTGTATTATTTCGCTGTTTACAACCATTTAGTTTATTTTTAGCTCATGATCTTTCCTTGTATTCCTATTATTGTCTTGTCTCTATGATCATTGATCAATGAACTGTCCTTTCAGCTATCTATTATTTCTCTGTTCCCAGACATATAAAGGTGATTGAATTTATATTAAAAAACTACGGATATAAAATCCCACTCAAAGTGCAGTCGCTCTCTCTCTCTCTCTCTAATTAGCATAATGAAGTAATTAATTATACTATAATAACACAAAATTTCTCTCCCTTCTCCTCTCTCCTTCTCACACGTCAAATAATAGGTCATTTTTCAACTCCCATTTTTCTAAACATAGGCTCTCTTTTCTTTAAAAAAAATGTGGAAGGCAACACAGAGCAGAACTACGCATATACAGCACACCAACAAACCAATACTCATCATACACATGCACAGATACATTATTAATAATAAAAAGGGAAAATGGTTATTAGCTCCAAAATAAAAGAATTTACATCAAAAAAATCCCATAAAATTAATAAATTGTTGAAGGACCATTAGAACTTTTCTGTTATTTATTTCAATTATCCATTTACTCAAATATTTTTAGTGTTTAGATTGCCCCTGAAGTTGTCAATGAGCAGCCCTTACGGTTGTCAAGGAACAGCCCCCAGCTATTAACAACTCTAGAGATAGCCATTGACAATCAAAGTAGTTGCCTATTATCAGGTGACTTAAATATTAAAGGCATTTAGGTAAACAAACAATTAGAATAAGTAACAGAAAATTCCTAAAAGACTTTACAACAATTTATTGATTTCACATAGCTCTTTAACTTATATTTCTTTATTTGAAAACTCAACACAATTTTCTCTAACAAAAATGTATACGTACGTTGGTACAAACAACCACAAAGATAACGATGCTGCAAAAATTACGTAACAGCATTGCTGATTCCGTAAACAGAGCTCGTGAAACCACAAGGAATAATGAGAAGTCATTCTACATTTATTTGTGTGTGTGTGTGTGTGTGGCAGAAGATAGAAAATAAAGTTGATAATTGCATGCTAACCAGACCCAACCACTAGTCCTCGTTTATGGCATCTCCGTGTGTGTGCGCTTTAAGTCATCTATTAACATTATTTAACGTACACTATCATCGCAAGGGGTCCCCGTTTTATGATTTCTCATTATTAGCTTTCATCAATTGCAATTATGATATTCAATTTCAATTATTTCAACTCCTCCGATCCTCTCATAAATTCAAACACTCAAATTTTTTTATAGATCAATATGTAATTAGATGAATTTAGATGTTCCTTCTCGTTATTAACATTATTAACGCCTATTATTGCTGCCTATTCCCGTACAGTGCATAGTTTTTTTTTTTTTGCAAATAGTAAATTTTATCAACATCCAAAAAAAACATTACACACACCAATAGCCGAAGCTAGATAAACTCTCAAAACCACCTACCATTACAACTAGAGCGTATCATTTTTTTAATAATCACAATTCACAAGTAACTACCAATATACTTTTTAATTTATTTAGAAGGGACAAGTACTAATAATTTAAGATTATAAGTGTGATTGAACTAGTAACCTCTTGTAGATAAATGTCAATATTCGAGTGTTATATGTGGTGGAGGCTAAAAATTTCTCCCACGTGTCACGTGCTTTGACATATCTTAAAAATAGAAAGAAGAAAAAAAAAAAGAAGCTATTGACACTTACCCATCATTATGTTAATTTTTGCAAAAATAAAAATAAAAATCACCCTTCCGTGTTAAAGATAACAGACGGAAAATATTAGAATTTCTCAGACCTGAATATGTAATAAGCTTTCTCTCTAAGTTAAAGAAATGCATGGAAAGTTAAATTGCTTATTGATACAAGAGTTGTTAAGCAAGCGTATGTTTAGCTTAAACTTGTCCAGGATTGTGTTATACTATTGCCATAGAAGCCAAACTTTTGTTCCATAGAATATTCTTAAATTAGTTAAGCTTAGAAAATTCACCCTTTTTAATTATGTAATTTTAATATACATATCTGTTTAATTAGAGGGGGCTAGCATAATCACGGCGGGATTCCAGTCTGTTGGTGGTGATGTATTAAGAAATCTCTTTTACTTGTTGTTTATAAAAAGAAGGAAGGCGATGATGTGTGGACAAGAGAGAACGGCCTGACCGTATGTTGTCGTTTGAAAGGGGATTTGATTGACGTTAGGTCACTCCTAACCGGAGATGCAGCCAAGTTTGTTGAAGTGATCGTTTCTTATTGTATTAAAGTTTTAGGAAAATATCGTATAAATACTATTTAAATTTATAAAATATTTATGTGTTTTTATCTAAAGTTAATCTTTTTTTTTTTGGCCGAAATCTAAAGTTCATCTAATATCATATAATTTTCAGATGTTTAAAAATGTTTATAAACTTTAAAAATGGGCATAAAATTGCTAATTCTAACGGCCGTTAACTATATATGGCATTTTTTAACCTCTAAAAAATATATGGTATTAGATGAACTTTGGATAAATACATGTATAATTTTTACCCTTAACCCCTTTTAAAACATTAAAAAAGAGAAAAGAAAGTTAGGACACATAATAATCAAAATTAGTGTTTTAACCAAACAATTAACGGTTGCTAGGTATTGATAATGAAATTGATAATTTTGCACCCATATTTAAAGTTTATGGATATTTTTTAACTTTCAAAAAGCATATAGTACTAAATAAACTTCAAGTAAAAACATATATATTTTTTACCCTTAATCCCCTTTTTTAAATTTTAACAAAATTGAAGGATATTATAGTAAAAGTATCAACATTTTAGAATCTCAATTTGATCCTTATCACCTCTCTATCTCTATCATTTACAAATGTTAACAGGCTTTTTGGGATTTATAAATTCAAATGATATTTATATAGAGTTTTCCCTAAAATATAAAACTTTTTAGTTTGTACCCAAAAAAACACTTATTAAAACATCAGTGATAATGTCTTTCCATTAAAAAAAAATAGCAACGGATCTAAAAGACTAAAACTATCAGTGCAATTGTTATCCACGACATCTATTAACTTAAGCCAGTGTAACCCATTTCTAAACTGCACAGTTTAAAACCGTGCCTTATTATGTAAAACAAAAAAAAAAACTTAATAAGGATTAAGGAGAGACTCAAATAATACTAAAAAAATCCACCATCTCTTGTCCGCATTTTTTTGATTTCTCCAAGACGAAATTTTCATTTTTAAGACCACATAACATGGTGGAAAATTTTGTTTCGAAAACCAAGACAGTGTAATCAAACTCTATGTTTAGCTTAATATTGGAGAGGGGAAGGGGGCATTTTGATGAACGAGAGGGGAATGGAGGGTTTCGAGAAACATTTTGTTTTACTTTGTTTGGATGGACTAAAAAAGGAGAGAGGAAGATTTTAATACTGTAAAAAAGGTAATCAACAATATAAAATATAATAAATAGAAATTAAAATAAATACCCATTGATGTAAAAGTTTTTGAAATGTAATATATAAATGAGAATTAATATTTATCATATAATTAAAAGGCTTTATTTGCAACTTTATAAGTGTATGTATTAATGTTTTTCTTATAAAAAATATGTACAAAGAAGTAAAAAAATATAACAAAGTATGATACTAACAATATACAACATAAATTTAAAAATGAAACAAATTAAACTAAAATATTACCATTTCCTTTCAAATTCTCCTAATTTTAGAGGGAAGGGTTAAAGGTGGGTGAGCTCGGAAGAGGGAAAATTTTCAAATTTTACTTATTTAAATGAAGGGAGATGAACAAACTCCCCTAATACCAAGGTGGGGTGAGCTCGGGAGTGGGTATAGATGTGTTTTTCTTTCAATATATTATTTTTTTACAAAAAAAATTCTAAACCATATTTCTTAATAGTCATAGTGTTGGAAACACTATGCCGGGTGTCATTACATGAAGGAAAATGTTATAAAAACGCCTTCAGCCTGCTTATAAACATACGGAGTACATCACAAAAATTAACAACTGAAGACAGGATTTTTTTCAAAAAAAATAATTATACTAGTGAAGAAGACATTGATGAACGTTGATAATCTTTTCTTCTTCTTTTTTGGTACAAGTTGATAATCTAAATTGTCTAATAGTATTTGTAACAAATAGAGCGCCATTGGGCCATTATTACCTCAACAAAGTTTGAGCAGATCTTAGATTCCTTGGACCTGAAGAAGGGCATCCAGCAACAATGGCCTAGAGTGGATTAATTTATCCCAATAAAACTCTTCAAACAGACACATGCGTGTTCATGTCGTTGAGAATGCGGTAGTATCTATTATGCTCTGAAGTGTGTTTGAACCCAGGAAGGAAATCCGAGAGGAACCTGAGAACTGCGGCCAGATGTTGGGGGTCCTTGGAAACAAATGCTGCTTCTAGGAACAACGATGGCCGGATCGTATCCACCTGAAATTTGAAATTAATTACAACAATTGTTACTTGTGTAAGTTTTAACTTTCAACTACCAGCCTCACATGATCCACACTTGCTACTAACAAGCACTTGTATTGATCTTTTTCAACAGCAAGTGGAGCCACACTTAATTATGTCAGGCTTTGAAGGGGAGACATGAGCACAAAATAAGGGTAGTTAAGATAAGGATGTTGAGATCGATGTGTAATCATACAAGGAGAGATGATATTCTTAATAAACTTATGCGAGGAAGGGTGGGAGTTGCACCTATTAATGAAAAATGGTAGAAAATGGTAAGCCATTGGGTGTGCTAGAGAGGAAGGTAGAAGTTGTTTAAAGCCCAATTAGAGAAAGATTGAAGAGAATGCTCAATGAGGTTATTGAGAGATCTCTTAATTAACAATTTATTTCAAAATTTGGTTTTTGGATAGAGCTTTGATCCAAGTAGTCGACCTCACTTAGTGAGATGAAGACTTTGTTATTGTTGTATTCTTTTCACCCTTGTTAACATCTCCATACCAATTCACCAGTAAAAAAAACTACAGTATTACTTTTCCAGCAATCATGATCCTGATAACCTCTTCACTCATTTCTTTCTAGCAAAAGAATTATCTTCTGACTCTTAATTACTTTATAATAAACTACAGATGTATCATCCTATTAGAAAAATTTCTTTTCAAAGTACGGGTGACACTGAGTTTGGGCAACTCTCCTAGTGAAGATTCAAACCTTGGTTTGCTAAGTGAGAGATTAACCCTTCTGTTAGACCAACCCTGTGGATAAAAAGTCCACTTATATAACCATCAAATGGACAAGTCCTCTATTTCAAAAATAAATATTTCCTTTTGCTATGCAGGCTTTTCCTATCCCACAGAGCTACAGTATTGCAGCAAAGCACTATCTAACTTAGAATGACAAAATCAGCAGAGAAAAATGACAGGAATAAAGAAAACTCTAGAGCGAAGGAGGCTGCAAATATTATTAGATTGCTGCAGCAACAGTGTTCACAAATTTTTATTACCATATCCTCTTTTCATGCTATTATTGCTATTAATAATTAAGACTTAAGAGCATCCGAGAACATTATAATCCAGTAATGATTGTGAAAGAAATTACCTTGTGCTTTCGAGCATATCTTAAGGCTTCCAGGAAGTATCCATCCCGCACCAGCAACAATACATAATCCTGATGTAAACCAAGCTGCCTTAGCATATCCAGCCCTAGCTTCCTAGTTTGGGAATTTTGACGACCAGACTCTAGGAGTTGCAACGCGACTTCCTTAGAGGGCTCCAGAATCTGTAATGAGAGGGTCTTGTCTTAGCATCAAGTCAATCATGGGTTAGATCAAGGCCGTCCTCCTCCCTAAGGGCTTATTTGGTACAAGGGGTGGGGAGGGAAATTTTTTTTGAGTTGGATTTAAAAAAAAAAAAATGAAAGAAGTGGGGTAAAAAAATTTTAATTAATTTTTCTTTCTATTTTTTTTACATCTTTTTATTAAAATTTTGTAACTCCACTTCTTCAATTTTCTTAAATCCAACTTATAAAATTTCTCCTCCCCTTCAAAACCCTCATACCAAACAAACCCTAAGAATAAACAGAAAAATTGCAAACCTTGTTTATGACAAACAACCCAAGTTCTGCATATCTCTCATGACGGGCTAGCAGTTGAATTGTTAGAACATACAGATTTGGGAGTACTCTAACCTTTTCCGCATTAGCACTGCATCAATAAACAGATCAGCATTTGGAAGCTGACTCAAAAAGAACTGGAGGTAAAAGCTATGATCAAGAAAACAGAAATGACATATGCAACTTTCATCATTTCAAGTTACCAGTTCCAACTTAATACAATCTTTCTGTTTTGATAACAACTTTCAAACAATTTGACTTATTTAAAAATTGGAAAAATTAAAACCTGAAAGAAAATTTCTCTGAACATGCCCAGGTCAACAATTACCAGTGATAACCTCCAATCAAGTCTGTGCACATGTAGCTTAATTTCACATAGAAGCCTATAGACCTCCCAGTACGAGATTAACAATATAATTAAAAATGGCATTCAAAGTCAGACCACCACTAAAACTAAGTAATTGCATACCTCTGAAGGAACTCGACAATGATAGTGACCAAGTAAAAAGGATCTCCGACCATTTCTTCATCAACTGGAGCAAAGACAAAGCTGTACATCTCATCGGGTGAAATCGCTGGAGAAGTAAGCTGGGGCTCTTCTTGCCCAGTCTGCAAAGATGATCGTGTAACATGAGAAGTGTGAGCCAGGGTGGTCTCAGATGTATAGCGCCTTTGATTAGCAGATCTTGCCTCACCCTCAGAATCTGAACTCGACACAGTTGAAGATTTATTGAGAGATCCACTGTTTACTCTAGCAGTAGATTCATGTATAACAGATTTTCCAAGTGCGTCTGCTCCCAGAGCAGACACGTCAACACCATACAAAGGGCTTATAAAATGTTGTGCACCAGAAGCCGATATCTTATCTGATTTAGTTCCCCTTAGATGGGGATTGGTTTTAATTGAATGGGAGTAAGATGCAATTAATACATGTATAGCCTTGGCAACCAAAGACACAGGCCTACGCTCTAGAACAAGGGTGCGTAATATACCCAAGCACAATTGTTTGGCCTGAAACAGTAAAAAAAATGAGGTCAAGATCTTCAAAAAATCATAGATCAACATTGTTAAACCAAATAAGTATAGCCATGGATGGTGAATATGTTATGGAATAGTATTAAATATAAATTGGGATTAATTGACAATAATTAGGGATTACCGAGTTAGTTAAGAAGTTGGCGGTTATAGCATTCTGTTAATTCTGTTTTCTGTTTTCTGTTTTAATTCACTAATGCTAATAGGAGCCTATAAATAGAAGAGGTTCCTCTAATGCAAGTATGTGTTCAGTTCAGTAATAAGATTGATTCCCGAAGGGATTATTTGTTCTCTCTTCTATCTCTCTGTTCTTCTCTTTCTCTCTCCTACCTTCCTAAATTCAGAAACCTAAAGATAACATAACAGAATACTTAATGTATTTATTAACTTAAGTTCAAAGCCACTTAATGCAATATCAATACATTGATCCCCTTGGCCAAAAACCAACAAAGGTTCTAAGAGTTAAGTAAATGGTGCTGCCTTGAACAAGCAATTTGCAGTGCCTCAATATAAAATTATCAGGAATTCTAAATTCGTGCGTTCAGTAAGAAATTTTTTGGTATCCAAAAGGACAAAATATGACTTCACATAAAAATACTGAATATCCAGCAGGACATATATGAAATTAATCAACTTTTGCATCTTCCAAACAACTTTTCCAGGTCAAGCATAATCATCAATTAAACTAGAAGACATGAAAATAACAGTCATTTTTAATTATTTTTTATGGGTAAAAAGACATTCTTAAAATTTGAATCATATGGCAAGTGAGAATCTCAACCACATGTCCAATGTACTCTAATTCTTATAATAACTCACATAATCAATACTACTCTCCATTTCCTTGATAGAATACCCATGCCCATGCCTATGCCAGGAATTACAGGCTAAAATAGACAGATCATGCTCCAGCAACTTAAACAATACCAAATTGCCTTGATTGTGAACTAAGCTAGCAAATGTTTCTGCATCCCCTTGATATACATCACCAAATAAACTGGTCAAAATTCCAACAGAAAACTAATAGCTACACCACAAACTGATTTCAATTTTCAAATGATGAAGTACAGCCATTCACAAGTGTCGCAATAATGCACCCTGAAGAATTATTAAAAATGAATCAAAGGAGAAAGTGAAGGGAAAAGATACCTTGCTAGCTTCCAGCTTTCGCCTCTGCAAGAACTCTAATACTGATGGAACCTCTGAGCTACTGGCAGAAATTGCCTGTCACATAGATCAACTTATTAAAGAAAGCCCCCAGAAGTCATACTGAATCATAAATGAAAAAAGACTTGCCTCTAAGTCTAATTGGATCTTCCACAGTAACTTATTTGCCACATCACATATCAGGTCAGGTACAAGGAAAGACCATGTATCGGCATAGGTGACTGCTCCATAATTACTCAAAAGATTAGCATCTGAACTCTCATTTTCTCTACCAGTTGATCGAGATGAAAAGGAATTGGACCTTGGGAGACCCCTTAACAACAGAGGAAGTGGTGCAGATATAGGAGCGCGAGAATCTGCAAATATATCATATAGTATAACAACCTTTGCATCAACTTGATGAATAAGAAGTACATTGTCCACTGCACTCACAGCAATCCTGCTCGAATAAATTGGCAAAGAACCCTGCACGTACCATTACTATCATTTTGTTAAAAGATTCCATACAGTGAAGAATGTCACAAGTAACAACTACTGCAATCACATGAGATGCAGCATAGAAGTAAACCTATAATCTATTATCACTGCACCAAGTTAACAATCCTTCTACAAACCTATCAAGCATTGAAAAGGATAAAAAAATACTATATATCTAGAAGAGAAAACTATAATATGGGGAGAAACATAATTATTCTGTACAGCCCTGAGTTGCAAGTCTTGAAAATTATATAGTGCTAATAATATTAACAAAATTGTCACAGAATGTTTCTCTTCATCTATTCTTATTGGGAAATTTGTCTTAAACTTTTCTTAAATTTCCTGCTCATTAAATCTTTGATTTCTTTTATGGAGTTTTCTTCCTATTTTAGAACAACCGCAAAACATTACTCAAAGAAAATTAGCATGTAGTAGTAACGATATTTAGAACTAGAATTAGGATATTATTTCATGTTCTTTAAGTTTCAGGATTGAGGAATTTCAGTGATATCTACCTGCTGTACCACAGCATCACGAAACAGCCTGTACGAATGGAGGAGCATAGCAACTCTATCAAATTGCAGGCAGTATATCCTGCCGTAACTGTGAAGGATCATAACATGATAAGGAAAGATGTAGCGATTAGTTATCTTAACTAGGAATATCTCAGTAATAAGTAATAACTGATACCTACACAGTAACAATATAGATGTCTTCAGCTGCTAAAACAGGCTTATTATTTGCTTCAGATTTGGCCATAACCATCTCAAACCTTGGCAAGCGAACAATATCTGCAGATGAAATCTAAGGAAACATACTGTTGCATTAGGCAGATAAATGAATAGAGGAAGAAAATACAGTAATGAAGCTGGTAGTGAACGTCCTCTGTTCTATAAATTAACAAGAACAAGTAAACATGACACTACCTGAAATCCATGAAATGTCTTGCATTGCATTCCAGATGCGAGAAGAACCAAACGACTTTCATGTGTGTAAGCATACCAACTAACATTCAATTTCTTCGTCTCCACTAATTGCAGTGACTTTGAATCAGGATTATATGCATACATGTCTAGTCCACTGCGGAAACAAATAATTGCACTTTAGCATATCTCTGAATAAAAATATAAACAAAACTCTCCAGGAGTTGTAGGCGATTGCAGCAATATTGAAGCATGATACAGTAATTTTGGCAAGTTCAGAGCATTACAATCCTCGTGGAATAGAACTTATTTGTTGTATCCTTGGTGCTCAGAAATGAAATTTGTTACAACTATCCTTGAGATATGTGAAAAGAGTGTAAGGTTGTATTCTATATATGAATTTATAAGTTCCTTCTAATAATTCACCCCTTCACTATATCAAGATATTAAATCCTCATCATAGAACTTACTCTTTCTTATTCTCTAAAAAAAAACAAAAGCAATGGGTAGAGGGGATTAGAATGGGAAAAATCAACCAACAAATCAAGAAAATACCATAGCAGTTTAGTGTTACTGCAATTTATTTAAGCGTTTTATACATACATTCATTGGTTGTGAATAAACACTACTATTGTACTCGTCATGCCTTCGTTCCTGAAAATTAATTTATTAATTTAAGAGAAATTTAAGGATAGATACAAGAGGAATTACAAACTTCAGATGAAGGCCAAACTTCAAAGGGATTATTGAGCAGAAAAGAACCCCCCAAATAATCAATTTTAGAGCAGGAATAAATCACCCAAAGACACAAACACATAGAGAATGAGCATCAACTTAGTTAGTCCAGAAAGGAAATTTTTCTTCAATGAAGATTCTTTCAAACCCAATCATCTTGGAAAAAGGGAAATTTAGTATACCTAGTCTTAACAAAAACAATATCACATGTATGACTATCCGTCCAGAAATATCCAAGTATGCTTTCAGATTCTGTCCTGCATGTATGAGTAAATGTTTCCCCAGTCTCTCTATTTTGAAATTGTATCTCATGATCTGACCTCTGGATTGCTATGACCTTCGCATCTAAAGAATACCGAATAGATACAATGGGGCCTTCACTGATTGAATCAATGGTGGGACCAACATGAGGATCAAAGGGAACAACTTTCCAAGAGAAGACCTAAACATAAGAAATAGAAATCCACATTATATGACTCGAATCTCAAAACGTGAACAAGAAAAACAGTTATAAAAGATACAAAACCACTGATTCATGCATCTCTTATCAAATTCAATTCAAAGCAAGGGTCTGCAATTTAGTTACAAATAATTTTGATTTTTGAAAGAAGTTAAACAACTTAATGTACAGTTTCTGAATCACGCTTATGAGGGAAAAATCAAAGTACCTGATCAGATGTTGGGGAAAGTAGAAGTTTATTTCCATCGTCATAAAACAAACCCTTTGATCCAGGATTGTTGCACTGTAGTGGCGGATACTGAATATAAGCATGTGAAAGACCATCAGATCCACTCAAATCTATGTTAGGCTTTGAACTTGAGGCCTTCCCGGACATGTTTTTTAGCCCTGTTTACCTGTTGAAAGAAGCTTAGGCAGGATAAGACAAAAACCTTCTGCAAGGATTTTAAAATGATTCACATCAGACGGTAAAAGATTTCTTTAAAACATAAAATTGCATGAAGACTTGCAAGAAACTTATAAGAGATGAAGGAGAAACCTTTACGCACAACAGTTGCTGTTCCTTGAAAATTATTAGGTGAAAACTTCTTATCTGCAAACTTCTTTCACTAGCTTCCAAGTTTTCTTGTTTGCTTATTCAATGCCCCAAAACAAGGACAAACGCCTGGTGCACTGTTAAACCTTCTTTTTGAGCTGTTTATATCAACATTTACTGATAAGTAATATATATTAAGCAAAATAGCAAATAGATGTAACAGTTCTGCAACAAATATAAGATCTCAGACTTCAGCAACAGCCTGGAAGAATAATATGAAGTTCACAGTCAGAACACAAAGAGACTCAGGAAAGACTTTCCAGTAAGAGAGGATGATCCTCATCATGACTGAACATAATAAAGGTCGTAAAAGTTTCTCTTTAGTTATTCCAAATGAGATATTTCCAATTTAAATGCTATCCCTGAATGAAAGTATAAGATATATCAATACAATTACAGTACCACATTCTGCATGCAACTTTTTAACGCCAGAAATTCCTTGGCACACATATCACGCTCAATCTCTGGCACTCTTGTTGCAACACAGCTTCCATATTCTTTAGCCTAATTGGCGAAATTAAACCAAATTAATTTAAAAACAAATGGGAAGAATAGAAATCCAAAGAGAAAAAAACCAACGTATATTAAACAACCTGTCCCCTCCCCTCCCAAAAACAAGCCTACTGCAATGCCTCCATCAAAATTTCCACACTCCAGAGTAATACCATTTAAAGATTATACATGCAATCACTTTATATAACCATAACAATAAAATGACAACTCAGTTCGGGATAAGAATCAAACCTGAGATGCACAATTTACTAAAATACGCTGAAAAATTGAAGTAGTGTTTTTTTCCTTCATGTCCACAATACTGCAAAAAACACATACGATAAAGAAAACAATTATTTACTTTTTAATAGAGAGAGATGGGAGGTACAACTAACAAGCTATCAAATTTCCTTGATCAAGCTCCTTTCACATGGATAACTAGAAGATTTTCTTTATATCAGAGAAAACTCGGTTAACCCTCTTACGAACTCCACCTTCAGTTTTCACACATGCCGACCAAAGAAATTCTTTAATCCTTAACAGATACTGGAGAGCAATTAAGAAAGGAGTGCAAGGGAGAATAGACTATCAAGGAGGAAATATATGGCACCTTATGAATCGGCCATCGTGGTTCAAGTGACAACTATGACGATGAACACTACTTTTGCTGATGGAATTAGACCCTACTGTAACTCCCGACGCACCCAACCTAACAGTCTCCGTTAATCGTTGAAGAACAGGCGGCATTTTTTTACACTCCTGAAGTGTTTCATGAACTGGATCTTCGTATTCTGCAGGCTGGGCTAGAATGGGGTTTATGTGTTTTTGGGCTGGGCTTTTTAATGGAAGTGCCCTATTTTGTATTAGATTGACATCAGCGGGTTAACTCCACATACCTATTTATAAGATCCCATTAATTTTTTTGGAGAATCCTATAAAAATCTTAAAAAAGCTAATTGCATTACTTTAAGACATTAAAATTTATCGTTTTTCTTCAAATTATGATGTTTGACTTATGAACTAATATATAATGTAATAAAATATTATATATGATATGACTAAGTAATGTAATTAGCTTTCTTAAGATTTTTCTAGATTCTCTAAAAAAGTCAATAGGGTCTTATCAATAGTAAGGGATAGAGTAATTTGGAATTTGTTCTAATATCCTGTTAGATCTCTTAGGTCTCAAGTTCAAATTTTAAAGGAGTCAATTCTATTAAAAAAAGATAATCATGAAGCCAAATGTTTTGATGCTCCTTTCACTCCCTGCTTCTCTTTCCTCCCTGCTTCTCTTTCCCTCCATTACTCATCTTAACCTTGCTGTTAACTAACGTTTTATAAAATTATCAATAGTGGATGGGAAGAGAACAGTAAAAATACAAGACAGTAGCCAATTCCTTAAAAATGTAAGGTATCAATCTTTTTTTGCCTTCCAAACTATCCATTACATACAGTAGGTATGTTATACGGAGTATATGTTAATAATACTTAAATATAAATTATTAAACTGGGATATTCTAAAAAAATCGATACACATTTTATTATAAATAACTAATTTTATTCATCTATGTGAATTAATAAATTATCTCCTACACTCAAGACAATTAATGTAGTGATTTTATAATAGGAAAGATAGACACTTGCGTCTTCAAATCCTTATTATCAAGACCTCCTACATATTTTGCATTAGAACATAACCAATTAAAAAACCTTATAGCTAAGCGTAACTAACCAAATTTATATATCTAATATTCATTCTGTATTAATTATAAGGCTCAATTAATTTTTTTTAGAGAATTCTAATAAAGCTAATTACATTAATTAATCATATCATATATTGTGTTTTATTATATTATATATTAGTTCATAAGTCAAACAACATAGTTCGAAGAAAAACGTTCAATTTTAATATTTTTAAAGTAATATAATTAGTTTTCTTATTATTTTTTTAAAAAATTCAATTAGGCCTTGTAATTAAGACGGGAGGGCGGGACCTAAGAGTATTATTGATGATAATTTTGATATAAAATATAATTTTAATTAATGTTTTAAGTAATGTACCCTAATAAATTGAAACTTATAATAAAAAGGACATGATGATTAACATTAACAACTATATGAGAAATTTTTAGGTGAATTTGGTTTGCCACATCACTTGTGGTCTAGCCAATCACAATCAAACACTTCCGGATCTTTTTAATCTGATTTGATATATTTAATATGTTAGCTCAAAGCTTCAAAATTTTTAAAGAAAAAAATCTCTCTAAAAGATCCTGAGGCGTTTGATTGTGATTGGCTAGACAAAAAATAATATGGCAAATCGAGTTTACCTAAGAATTTCTCCAACTGTATATGCAATAAAACTTTTCTATAAAGCAGATGCAAACTAGTATATACGTGAGTGTCTAATTCTTTGTACGCAAAAAGAATCAAGAGACATGATACCTCAGTCTCAAATTCACAACATAAAAGGATATTTATAGTTTTTTTAATCAAAAAAAGATATTTATAGTTTGATATGTGAACAAACTCATAATTTATGAGGAAAAAGATAAATAATACCCTCAAAACTTTAAAAATCCTAAAACATGACTCGAATATGATAAAAGACAAACGATGGGCAAGTGCTTTATCTGGAATACTAAAATTGTTGGCAGTGACTACAACTGAACAGGCACTAACTACAACTAAATATGATATGACTAAAATGCAAAAACTGAACATTGAGTTTTAGCCACTGTCAACAATTTTGGTATTCCAAATAAATCGTCCGCCCCTTATTTATCTTTTACTATATTCGAGTCATTTTTTATGGTTTTAAAGTTTTGAGGGTATTTATTTATCTTTTTCCCTACACTATTACAAAAAAGAGATATAACGTCTGTAAGTTACGTTCGTTTTTTAAAAAATAGAAGATAAAACAAAAGTAGTGGCATTATTGTAATAATAGAGGCATTTTTTGCATCTCATTTTTAAGAAAAGACGCCAAGATGGGCGTAGGCGTCTGTTCTTGACAGAACAGACGCACTGTGCATCTGTTCTACTGTGAATAGAAGCATATATAGCGTTGCCGACACCTAATTATGTCTTTGACACCTACGCCTGAACAAATTGACACTAAATATGAATATTTCCCTCCTATTCTCTCGTCTTTTGAATTATTTCTCTCCTATAAATACTCTCGTCTTCTAAAACGAACTATTTCTCTCTTCTTTCATCTGAAACATTACCTACCTCCCTTCCTCTTCTCTTTTGAGCTCCTTCTTACGGTGTGTCCCTTAGTTGGGTGAGAAGTTTCACCAAATTACTAAAAGCACTCATCTCTAAAAAAATCAGCAATCGGTATGGTCACTTTAATTTTTTTTTCTCTTTTGATTGTGGTAATTTTATATTGCATTAGGCAACTTTAAATTTTTTTTCTCTCTTTTCATGTGTTAATATTGCTCTTGTTAATGCATCCGCCGCCTCTACTTGAAATTTTTTTTCCCAGTCACTATATTGCTTTGCGCATTAGGGGGTGGTTAGGAGGTTTTGAAATTTTTTGAGTTTAATCTAAGATTATTGATCATAAAAAAAAGTAATTACGTAATTTTTTTGGTTGAAATGGTGCTGCTTTCAAAAAGGAAAGGAAATTTAAAAAGAAGCGTTTGCTTTAGTAACAATTTAAAAAAAATAATTTATCTATGCGTCCATTTTTTTAAAAACGGACACACATTATTGGCGTCTATTAGATAAAAAAGGATACCTATATGCGTCTATTTTTTGAAAAAAAAGGACACCGATATGTGTCTGTTTTTTTTAAAAAAAAAGATGTCTATTTAAGCGTATTTTCCTCCCTTAAATGAACGCATACTATTAATGTCCGTTTCAACATCAGTCGTCTTTTCATTAAATTTTTTACATTTTTTATATAGACGACCGCTTAAAAATAGACACGAAAAGCGTTTTAAAACAAATATTAAAACACTTATTTGTAGTGCTAATTTAGGTGTGATGTGCAGAAAAGCTAGACCGCAAAAACAACTTACTAAAAGTCGCGATGTTTTGTATTTAGCGTCCATCTAGCTAGTAGATCTACACACTACTTATGCTTGCTTCCCTAGTTAGTTACTGTCAATTGTATATGGGCAGTTCAGATGGTTGCATTTAATTTCTTAGCTAGCTAGAATAACCGCAAAAAGATGTAGATCCAACACAGTACTTTTGCTACACGAAATTTCTTAACAAGGTCATAAATCATTCAAGCCAGCTGTTAGTTATTAATTGAGATCCTTTTTCTGATTCCCCAAAAGAGATGGAAATTATTAACTTAAGCGAAAACTTGCACTCATTATCTATACCCAAGTCTGAAGGGTGAAGGAATATAAATTATTACGGTGGTGGTGTGGTGGGGCAGTACTAAAACATGGGGTGATTACACAAATATGGGTAATCTTACAATGCTTGAAGTCGCAGTAGTTATATGGCTTTAAAAGCTATACCGCTGGCCTGGGCGGTGAGATGATGATAAAGATATTGATCCCCACAACAAAATAAGCCATCAATATCAGAGAGAGAGAGAGCGCTAAATTGGCTTATGGGGTTGCAACTGAACGTGGGTTAATCTGAAAACGGTCCAAAAGGGAAATGACGACTATGACAAGGCGGGTTTTCCACTTGCCACTTGTTCATAATAACGTTACAACGACGCCCACACCTTTTGAAGAAGTAAATAGTATAATATTATTACACACATAAATAATGTTTGTCATAATCATAAATGAGAGAGGGGACAGAATTATATTACAGGTTTGTTTAGTAGTCGTGTATAAACGAGTCATGATTTGATTTTCCTGGTTTGTACTTCGGTGGGGGGGTTTAGCTTTTCAATTTTGGACTATGTGGGGAGATCATGTACTGAGGGGTGCATGTTATCTTTCTTGTGGGGTACCAAATGGATGCCTTGTTTCACAATTCACACCCCCTTCGCCATCAAGGGTCCTACCCCTCATAAACACTAAAGCTAAAGGGTCAAGCAAGTTATGTGTATATTATCGTGTGTGGACGAAACGAACCATTATACTCCCACATATTAATTACCAGAGATTTTCGTTTTTCTTTTTTTCTTTTTTTAAAAGGTAGTAGCAGGCCAGTTCAGGACCACTTTGAAGATAACCGAAGAAGGCACGGCACAGATATATACATACATAGTTACATACACACAAATATATAACTTAAATATATAGGTGAGAAAGATCCCTGGTTTTCAATGAAATTAAGTTCTGCGATCCACCTGTGTGGCCCCTCCCCAGAGTACTTCAACTTAAAAACCAGTTTCTCTCCCTCTCTATATATATGTGTGTGTTTATATTATATAGTATTTCACTCTAACACGCACAAATACGTACATGTACAAATCCAAATATATATTTGGATAGTATCCTAAAGAGTGTTTGAATTAACTTTTAAAAATAATTTTTACAGATTCTAAAATAAGTATATTAGAGAAATTTTATCTTGACTTATGTAAATTTAAGTTTGAATATGTAGCTTGAGGGTTTCTAAACAACGTTGAGTCAAGTAAGCCGAAGCTGATGCAGACATTTGAAGTCAATGACTTGCCGTAAATCACTCCTTCTCTCCTAACAATTAGCGAAACGATAAGAAAGAATCCATGTGTAAACCGCAAGAGCCTAAAAAAAATACAGAATAATTATGTTTGGGAAATTTGTGTTCTAGTTTCTACTAATAAAATATATGATAAATCACACCCGTGAAATTGTATATTTACAAAAAGTCTCTGAGACTTTGTTTGCAATTAATTTGGTAATAAACTAATAATTTCTCTTTATATGGGTTAATTTGTTATAGAATAATAACTTTATATCCGTTAATTGGGCATCATTAGCAGCCCTTGTACTTGTTATGCCTCATTCTGTCATTTTTGTTTTTATTTTTAACTTTTTATCATTAATTCTAAATAAAAGGAGAGATTCTAATAGTAATATCTCAGTCATAAAATGATATACTTTTGTATTTCTTATGATTTTTTTTATAAAAATTAATTAAATGCACAATTTCCCAGTCTTTCTCTAAACAAATCATAATTAAAAGAGGGTTAAGTGGCAATTTTACCCTCAAAAGTTTCAAAAAAAGAACAATTTTACCCTTTTGTTATCACTACTACAAATTTTTCTATATTTAAGGGTTGTTTTTTTTTTTTTCTATATGTAGCCGCTTTCACCTGCTATATTTGTATATATGGTAGTTGAAAACTGTCATATATTCGTCCAAATATATAACAATTTTCTACTTTTACCAGCCATATATTTTAACTTATATATGATAATTGTCAATGAAACCACCATCATAAATTACTACCACAATTTTCATCATACATGACGATTTGTTCAACAGCTACCATATATTATGTCCAAAATTTTGTACATTGCATGGGCACTTTCAACCATCCCCTGCATTCATATGTAATAAAACAGAATAAATGATATAAACAAATATATATCATATAGCCAGCAGATTCAATTTTAGTGGAAATAAACGTATACATATCAATTATATTGATGATCATTATAAACGTACACACACACATACATATATATGACCACAAGTTAATTATATATGTCATTAATATGTATATCATTGCATTGATTTCGTAATCGAATATATGTATATATAGTAATACATCATCAGAAGTGAATGCAAAAGAAATATGAATGTATATAACATATATACACACAAAACAAATATGAATGAATGTAATACATATTATATACATTGCAGGCACATATATAGATAATTAAGTGTCCCATTTTATTTTCCTTAACTTAATGATAATGCTCTTTTTAGTTACAATTGATTTTTTTACAGGTTTGTGAATCAAGTTCCCCTTTTTTGATATCTAAATTCATTTGTTGTGATCATGTCTGATGTGCAAAGTATCATCCTCACTGAATTCATCACCTGGCCTCCTACATCCTTATTTATTTTGTTGGCAGCATAAAAATTGCAAGGTCTGGAATGTAGAAAAGTTGTTTAGCTTAAGCTGCCAAAATGAAAGGCTATTGTGTATACCTGATCTTATTCAAATTCAATTGTATCAACCCTAACTCATCCACTTTTAAACCCACATGTACCCAAAGGCTGGAAGATGAAGTCGAACATAGTCTGACTCCCAAATGTGTTCAACCATGTTAAAGTATGACATATTCGCATATATAGGATTATTGTCTTTTGCATTTGATAAATGCATTATGCCAGCAAGAATAGTAACCTCACTGTTTTGCATTTTGCTTCTGACATCTTGGTCTCTAGTGTAGAAGGTGTATCTATTTATGGCATAACTAGAGAAAGAATGCACATGTATGCTCGGGCCACGTGACAAGAACTTTACTTTCTCCGACATTAAAGTAGGATCATCACTGTACAAGTCATCCATGTGCTTCCTCACCCATGATGTAAACTATTTATTGTGTTTTAGAGTTTTCCCTCATAAGCTCATCATTATGAATACGTACGTACTCTCTTATGAGTTGTGAAGCATATAAAGTTGTGCTTGCTCCCACTGTTCGTTCAAGATATGAATGACTTGTTTTCCCATTACCCCTTGTTCAAAAATCCGTCTATCATGTTGAGCCACCCAAATGTCGATGCCATATGTATGTTTCAAGTAATCAATACAGAACTCAGCCATCTCTTTACAAATATATCGTTTAATAATGCAAACCTCTGGTCAACTTATGTTTTTAATATACCCTTTTAGGCCCTTCATCTTGCGCTCGACTGGGTACATATATCTCATATATACTGGATCACATAATGGCACCTCCATAACCAAATGAACAGTTAGGTGAATCATTATGTCAAAGAAAGTTGGAGGGGAAAACATCTCCAGCTCACAAGATCGTCATGATTAGGTTTGTAGCCTTGGCATCTTCTTGGGGTCAATAACCTTACTACACAAGACTTGAAGAAGAAACATAGGTTCATGATCCTTTGTCTTTTAGGGAATATCGAGCCATGTTCTAAAGAGATTCTCACAGAGATTTTTCTCAATGTGCATGACATCAAGAAAATGTTTAACATTTAGGGAACTCTAGTATGACAGATCGAAGAAAATAGACCTCTTCTTCCACCCACATGTCCTAACATGTCTCCCAAATGGCTTGCCAAATTTACATTATATATGTTATGCCTTTGCAAGAACACTCTGACTAGTGAGAGGTATAGGTGTCATCCTCTTTTCTCCTTACCCATTGAAGTATTTTTTCATATGCTGATATGGATGACTCTTTTGCAACCACCTGTGATGTCCGATATATGAATTCTTCATATCATGCTTAAGCCTAATTGACTGTGTACTTTCTTCACAAATCGAGTGTCTAAGTTGGCCTTTAATGTTGTACCATGACAAATTCCCATATACTAAAAAATAATTGATTGTTCTAAACAACATTGCCTTCAAATTGAACAATTCTTTCTCGTTAGCATCATATACAACCTCCCTTTTGTCCCACATCTCCTTCAAGTCTTCAATTAGTGATGCTAGGTATACATATATATCATTGCCTGGTTCCTCAACCATAAGATTATAATAGATAACATCATGTACTTCTGTTTCATATCGAGCCATGGAGGTAGGTTATAGATAAACAATATAGCAAGCCATGTATTGTGGGAACTGCTTTGCATCCTAAATGGGTTTATCTCGTCAGTGGCTAATGCTAGGCGAAGGTTTCTTGGTTATTCAGCAAATTCGAGATGATAAGGTCAAACATCTTCCATTCTGTAGAGTCAGCAAGATGCTGAAGTATGCCGTCTTTAATCCTTTCGTCCACATGCCAACATAAGTTTTTTTGCATCAATTGTATTACTATACAAACGTCTAAATTTATGTATAATGAGAAAATACTATAACACATTTGTTGGACTCTTTCCATTCTCTTGGTAGCGTGATACTGAGCAAAATGGACACTCAGTTAACGATTTGTATTCTTTGCGAAATATAATACAATTGTTAGGGCAAGCATGCATTTTCTTATAACTCAAGTTGATGGTGCACATAACTTGTTTTGCATAAGTATTTGTTGCCATTGTCGTTTCTCTGCAACAATATTTTGCTAAAAAAGTAAAGCAGCTCTATGAAACCCACATCACTTAAGTCATATCTTACTTTCCAATTATACAAGTTTAACACTGCAAATAACATTAATGTGAACTCAATACAGTTCTCATACAAAAGCTTTTCTATATTGCTCTTTATTCTTTCAAATTTTTTAGGGTTCTTGTTGAATTCTCCTTCAATTGCATCCGCCAAATCTTTAAGACGATCAGCATCATTTAAGAGGTTAGTTGAGTCACACCTTTCCAAGTTAGATGCCTCCTCACACCTTTTTAAGATTCGTGTGTCACACTTATTTTCTAAGTTTGGCCGACTATCACTGTGTTCCACTTCTACCTTACTATATTTTCTATAATACGTATAATTCTAATCAAATCCATTAGCTACTAAATGCTCCTCACAAGTGTCTAAATGAACATGTCTCACAACGCCAACTTGATGTAAGGACAAACAATGAAGCCATAATCGTCAACATGATTATAACAACTTAATCGTATGAATTCCCCAACCCCACCTTTGATAAATGATTCACATACACCCATTCTTTATTCTCCATTATCTAGAGCATATAAAAAACAAACAACAAACACACTTAAAGCACTTAATTCAAAATTATCGCTGTACTACTTTAATTTGGTTATTAAGCAAGAAGCACTTAAAATTTGCCAAAACAACAATATTTACCAAACTCATCAATACTAGAGCATGCAATTAACAACTTTAAGGCAACAAACTCTTAAAATCATCCACACAACAATATAATATTCACATTCTCTTTATATTCCCTTTTCATCATCAATACAAATAAAAAAACTTTAATATAATTATATAACAAATTAATTAAACATTGCAATATAGATCCACAAAACAACACACATCATATAGAGACACTCTTATTAACAACACAGAAACTCATCCTAACACAGCAAGCAAAATGAAGAGCGGCACAATAGGAAGTTTTATCATCTAATTAATAATAAAGAGATCACAATATATAGCAGCTTGAAGAAATTAAAAACGTTCATATACATACAACAACCATCAAAGTAAAATAGATAAGAGAACGAAACATAGTTGCAATTTAATCCTCTTTCAAGAGTAGAAAAAAAAAAGATCAAACATTTGCCAAAAGAGAGGAGATCAGAACAGCGCTAGCAAGACCCATGACACCCACGTAAAACAATGCACTGCGTCCGCATCACACTGTAAAACCCAACCAGCATGACCTACTTGCGTATTATAGGGAGGAAAGGAGAAATCCGTGATGGAGGAATGTAAAAGGAAGGCAAAAAACCTCGAACACCTTTATCGCAAGTAAAAAACTTAGTTTATTGGAAATTTTTGAAGTTTCGAATGACGATAAAAAAATGGGTATCTTCGATATATTAACAAAGTATATAAGGCAGTTTTTATGATAAAATCGTCATATAAATAGTCAATGAACACATATGTTACGGTTTTATAATACAGCTGTAATATATTATATGACTTTTTTTTATTTTTACCAAAAACTATGCAAAGTTTACTCATATGTGACGATTTATATTTAAAATCGTCATATAGGGTTTTGAAAAATTTATGTTTTTCGATATATGATGTGGATCTAGTAACCATGATATATAAAACGTCAAATATATATGATTTTGTGGTAATGTATCTTAGTTATTTTTTATCATTAGTTGATTAAATATGCTAAGTTGGCATTCCACGTGTCATCTGATATATTTTTGTTAAGATGAAAAATTGCATCGGAAGTCTGTCTATTATCTACCTCATTTTTTTAAACTTATATTCAAAACTTTTGAGACAAATTTACACCTTAACACAAATAAATGAGATGACACTTACATTATCAACTCAACTTATTTGATTAATTAGTTATCAAAATTCACCCACATAACGTTAAGGCCAAAATTATTCATTTTTTAAAATTTTAAAATAATTTTACCCCCTAACCCTTCCCAAAAAAAAAAAAACCCATTGTTGATTTAAAAAGTGAGGATTAACTTGGTCCTTTATGGAGAAATAATTAAAAGACATAACATGCAGGAACTGTCTCTAGTGTCCACATCGTGATTTATGGATGTGGGCCCAGTTCCAGTGACGTATAAAGAAGTGAATGGATGTGAAATTGTTCATGTGAATATCGTTAACTCTCAACTGCTACCAAAACTCATATCCTATTCTGTGCTGTGTTTTTTATGTCAAACTCAAACATCACACAAAATATGAAATATTCGTTATTATTATATTCTCTATCTTACTCACACTCGCAGGATGTTTGTCACCATAAACTAGAACATCAAAATTTAATTAATCGATTACTACCCAAGTATATGTAACAAATCTGAGGATGATTGATTATATTGGTTTGAATTTTCAGGGAAAAAATTAAATTTACTGCAATGTAATAAATTTATTTCTTTTCAACATATATGTGTCATGTGTGTGTGTAAATCAGAACTTAAAGGACATTAAAGACATGTACTGTATACGAGTATATGTAATTATAATGGTAATTATGATGACAATGATTTGAAATAATTAGTTCGTGGAAGCGATATGATGGTTGAGTTGAGGTGTAAATTGAGATGAAGGCTTGAGGGGAACCACAAATCTCTATCAAACATAGCCTCTCATTGTCAAACTATATATTACGAATCGTTTTGAACCAAAGTAAAATGATAAGAAGAAAGCAACTTCTGTGGAAGAGTATCGGAAACAGCAGTCAAACCGGACAATATATTTTGACACCAACGAACGTACGCACAATTATGTCTTTCATTGTGATTTTTTACTATGTAATAGGGAAAATTTCAAAAAAAGAAAGAAAGAAAGAAATATGAAAATATCAATTCAGAATAATAAAATTCAAAAATCTCAAATCAATTTTTTTTACTTTTTTTTTGTGTAATTACAAAAATTTCACTAAATTTTTAACAACACCAGTATCGTAATTTATAATAAGAGTATCTAAATTAACAACAATAAAAGCATTTAAATACTACGTATTGTTTGTACTGTTATTGTTAATTATGTCATATTGTTAAAAATCCAGTGACATTCTTATAATTATATGAAAATACAAAAAAATTGATTTAAAATTTTTGAATGTTGTTACTTTAAATTAAAATTTTCATATTTTCCTTATATGTTTTTTTTTAGATTTTCCCCATATACTAAATGGAGTATATATAAAGGTAGTTTTTCTCCTACTAATGTACTACCTGTCCATTGCAATAATGAAATTACTATATTTACAGAATCGTGTCTGTGTCTGTGTTTTAAATTTTTGCTTTTCTTGTTAATATCTGCGCATACATATTACGAAGCCGCAGAATAACTGTACAAGTACAAGTAACTTTAATCTTCTACCGATGATATATACATTCTTCCCGGCCAAAATTTCCCACGGACGTGTAAATAACAGCCACCTTGATTGAGTGCCAGCTGCGCCTTTTGCCCTGTGCCCCCGCTGTCCTGACTCTTGAGACCTTTTCCAAACCTTTTTTCATGCTTTTTTTTAATTGTTAAATTCTACAAATGTTATTTAGAAAAATTTCAGAAAAACAACTCACCGATTCAATAACTCTAAAAGAGATGTTAATATTTCAAAAAGACATTAAGGTTCTATGGACTAAATTGCGTTTTTTCATATTTGCTTGTCTAAACAGTGTCCAGCACGAGTAGCGAAAACCATTACTCTTTTTACGAATTTTGTTACTCAAATAGTGAAAATCATGTTCATATCACGTGCATATTCCTCTCTCTCTTCTATCAAATGAACAATGTCAGTGTCAGATGAACAGTGCCGATAGGGGGAGAGAGAAAGTGATCAGCATAGATTTGTGAAAACTATTACTCAAATAGTGAAAATTCACTACTGTTCACATTAATGAATTTTGGGGGGAGAGAGAGAGATCAAAACATATTAGCAAAATCCATTACCCTTCTGCAAAAACTATTACTAAACTTGTGAAATCCATTACTGTTCACGTTAATGAATTTAAAAAACTCAATTTGGTCTATAGTATCTTAGTGCCTTTTTAAACTGTTAACATTCCTTTTGGGGTTTTTAAATTTAGGGAAGTATTTTTCAAAAATTGTCCCATGTTATTTTGATATCTTATTTTTAAAAAATGGAGCTAATTTCTTTTTTTTATGACTTTTCAAACATTTAAAACTCTAAAATTGTGTAATTTTTTTTATTCAAACTCTTAAATATTTAAAAAAATCGTAAAAAAACTGAAAACAGCTCATTTACCTTGCCTTGTCGTAAAATATCAAAATATAGTTTATTTTATATAAAATCTAATAATTAAATAAATTTAAAAAAATATTGGCAGGGGCGCAACACTAAAGACACGACAAGCACCCCTACCACAATAATACTTTCTCCAATTTAAATATAAGAACTATTTTCTTTTGACAAGGAATATATTTTCTGGTTTAACTCACTTCATTAACTAGACAGGTTAACTGTCTCCTAATTACTTTTTTTTGGTTAATTTTTTAATTAATGAATGAAGGGAAAGAAAGAGAAGTGGGAATTAGACATGTAGGTACGTAATTTAGGGACAGATGGTCCCCACATAGTGTTAGTTTGATTCAACATCTGAAAAGATGCTGCATATTGTGGTCCAGAGCACTTAAGGTTCCAGAAAACAATGATATCAATTTATCAAGAGACGTGGAGTTCAAATGAACTGTCTTAATTCATTTGATGAGTGACAGTTAAGAGTTCTTGTTTTGTGTGTGAGCGCAGAAAAAACCATTATATATTATACATATCAATCAAACATCATAATCTTGTGTTCATATATATGAGATATCCATGTATCTTTTACGGTATTAGCTGAAAATTGCTATAATTCTAATTATGAAACTCTCTGGGCCCCATGCCTTTTTTTTTCCTGCCACTCTTCATTAAGGCATATCAGATCACCCGTCTTCCTCTTCTTCCCTTTTTTTTTTTTTCATATTCACATTCTCACTATTTTAATTAACTTTTTTTATGAAAATTTAAATATGAATTAATAAATAAAAGTATAGGTTATAAAATATCTGAGTAATATACATATATCCTTCAAAAAATAAAATAGATGCCAATGAATATGATTAGGCTTAGTAATTATCTTGATATATGAGTGTTTTATAAGTTTACAAAATATCAGATATCTATGAGGAGAGACCACCGATTTTTGCCCAAGGATAAAGGTTATAGCATTTCTTAAGGCAGGCAATTGCAAATGTATTGGAGCAAGCCAAATAGGTGATGTGCGACAGAAATATATTTGAATTCGTAAGCTTTACGAACCATTCCATGACTTGGTAGTTCCAAAATTGATTGTCCAATGGCTAAAAGAATGAAGAGTGCCATGCCTAATGTTGGAGATATGGAATGTGTGATCCACAAATAGCTGAGAATCAATATTAGTCATGTGAATCAACTTTGAAGTAGCACGTCCTACTTTAACCTGTGCTGCTTGGATAACCTATTGTAGTGTAAGTTTCATATCTGCATAGCATATTTGATTTCTTGCAAACCACAAAGATTTTAATAATTGAAAAGGTAGAAACATTAGAAAATCATTAGGATCTTTGTGATTTTGTAACCATGTAATTAACCACTGTTGAATAGATATGTTAGGAAATGTATTGATTCTAATACCGCTATATTACTACCAAACCAACAAGCTTTAGAAAAAGGATAAGACAAAAAGAGACCATTTAAAGATTCAACATCACTCCCACAAAAATAACAAAAAGCAAAGGAGACTTAGTGTCTAGCATAAAGAAAATTCACTGCATGCAAGACAAATCTAATTATTTTCTACAGCAGCATTTAATTTTAATTCTCAGAGGTAAAGAAGAGTTCCAAAGAACACATACCTCCTTTTGAGTAAGATTGGAAGATCCCAACAATGATTGAAGTTTACGATAATCATCCTTAACAGTATATATACCTGAGTGATTCCCTAACCATATGATAATATCAGGGACTCGGGAAAGTGGAATTGAATACCTAGTAAATTGGTGAACTATCTGCCTGGGATAAAGTGGGGATAAGAGATGTAGATTCTAGTTACCAAAGGAGCATTGTATAAGGTCTAATACCTTTATATGAGGGTAACCCCAACCATACTACTGTAAAAGCCACCATACCTGACTATTCAGAGAAATGGAAGATCCATTAGCTATTTTAATTAATTAGAGTAATGGTAAGTTAAAGTTTATGCCTATAATTTTGGAGATCACGGCTTTAAATCCTCAAAACGTCCATTTCCTTATGAAATAGGGCTGAATTGCCCTCTTGTCCCTCTTGTTAAATACATTCACGCACACACACATGCATGTATAAGGGGAAAATAAGTGTATGTTTTTTTTTTTTGTCTTGAAAAATAAGTGTGTAATAGTTGCTGATACATCCTCATCATCACCCAATGGTTTAATTATTTGATTTTTTTATTATAAACCTATATAGCTTTTAAAACATTTTGATCGTGTTTAGTTTTTATTTAAAAAGTATGTACGTACGCATTTATAGAAGTGGAATAAATTAAAGGGAGAATAATCTTAGTTCACTAAATTGAATAAAACACCAAATTAATGTCTTCTTTGAGTACACATTAGTTTTGTAGACTTAATTTATGTAAAGAAAATATTTTTCCGTCAACATGTGAAGACAGATTTAAAGTCTCTTGTTTTGTAAGCCGCGCCCATGCTTATATAAATGTTAAAAGAAAAACTCTCAATTTTTAATTTGGTGCTGGTGTGTTTTCTTCCTAATTAAATATTTTAATTTTGCTTCTTTAGCGTAATTAACTCTTGGGCCTACTAATATTAATAGAACAAAGTTACAAGAGCTAATGATATTAACGTAATAAAATTAATAGCTTAATTAAAAGAAAAAAATATGACACTAACTTAAAAATTGATTAAAAGTATAGATACGGGTAAATGGTTTGCCAATATTAAATCAATATTTTTTTACCAATCTTTTGAAACATGTTAGTGTATATTTCCCCGAAGCATAGTAAACTGTACAACAATTTTATCAGAGCGTGATTTATGGAGTTAATCATTGAGAATTGGGGGAGGGAAAAATCTCATGCAGTGAATAAAACTGTATCAAGAAAAAGTATACATATTGGTGTGAAACCCACAAATATTCTTCTTAAAATCTGACTAATTAAATGGCTCAGCGTTGGAAAAAGAAAATATCCCTAGAGTTCAGAGTGGATCTGTGTCCTCTCAGAATCCTTTCTCTAATTTTTCTCTCATAATCACATTTCCACCCATAGATTAAAAAAAATGGATGGTTTAATAAATTTCACATTTTATATTATTTTAAACTTAAATAAATAAATTTAAACGGTGAAAACATGATCTACACCGTTTATAACTGTAAAAACAATTTGTTTTTTAAAAAATAAATTATAAAATACTATGACAGTAGTTTTAAAAAATATTAAATATGAACTATTCATTTTTTTATTGAGAGTGAAGATGAGATTTTGAGAAGAAAAGGAATGAGAGGATTAATCTAAGAGTATTTGCCTCCGAGCTCCTATGGGCATGTCTTCAAAAAAGAATACTATTGGTAAAAAGAAAGAATTTATGCACTTAATACTAGCTATAAGATGTTTCTATCAAAATGCAATCCTAAACTCACTCATATGTGTGTGTGTGTATGATGACCCCATTAACTCTTTGGGTGACTACTACAAAATTATCTATATATAACATTCTACATATGGCAATTATTTGAACCACCGTCATATATAGAGAAGCGTAATTTTAATCGACCATATACATCTACATATATGGCAGTTTTTTCAAAAAACAGTCATATATTGGAAGTCAATATATAAAGGTTTTTAAACATAAATCATATATGTATAGCTAGTAAAATGGGTCAAGCTCACAGGCATAACCCGCCAATTCGCCAACCCATGGAGGGTTTGGGTTGTCACTTTACCAATATGTTTATTTTTGGGTTATAGGCCAACCCTCCAACCCGTTTACTTTTTTTTTAAAAAAAATTTCTTAAATAATAAATCCAAATACCCTTCTTCCATTTTCTTTTATGTGGTGTTTAACGACTTTCTCATATATTTTATGTGATACTTTTATTTTTGTAATATATTTATTTAGTCTACAATTTAAAATAGAGGAGTTTATATATTTTTGTGATGTGAGTGGGTGGAAAAAAAGGAGAATGAAAATAAAAATGGTTGGCTAACACAAATATATGAAAAGAAGGGAGTTTGATAAAAATTGGTAAAAGAGAGGAGTAAAAGTACGAAAAAAAAGGGTGTAAGTTTTTTTTTTGAAATAGAAATAATATTTATGCGGGTTGGTGGGCTGCCTTGCTCAGGTTCCCACTAAAGTCAATTTGGTTCAAGCTGGCCTGTGGATTACTAATACTAGCGAGGGCTCTAAAATCTTGTGAGTATAGCCTGTAATCATTAAGGATTCGGCGCGTGAACCAATTTGAGAATTCTTTGTGGGCATTTTTGTCAACTTTGGAAGAAGTCTGTGTATGGACTCTCAGTTTCCACTTTACATGGATTTTGAATTTCATGTAAGTAATAATTGTGTAAACGACAAAGACATTTAAGAGATATAACTAGTATGTAAGACAAGATGTGATGATTCAATTCTAACCTAAAATAGGATTCGACCTGAGTACAATTAATCAATACATGTCTATACGCCTGTAACTTTTTAGTAGCAGTAAGCTTGAAATTCTCACCCCCTCCAACTTGCTTACCAATGCAGGGTATTGACAACGCAATAGGAATTGACTCAGGTTCGAGACACTTGTCTATACAAGACGGTCGGTTGAAAGAAATCTCAATGTTATCAAAGTATCTTGAATAAAAGTAGAGGACCTCATCCCTTAAATAACCTTCAGCTATAGAACTTTTTGGCCTTGTCTTATTCTTAATGTAAGTTTTCAATTTATCGAGAAACATATTTGTTTATAAATAAATAAATAAGGATCAAAAGTAGTAGGGTCATTACATGCATGAAAACTAAGTAACTTTCTATAGGATACATCCAGCAATATTGAACTGGCCCAGCTAGCTTTGTCTTGTGAAGAAGATGGATTGTCAGGTGAACCATGACAATGAAAAAGGATGGAGGAAAAATCATCTTCAAATGACAAAGAGTGGGGATGATTTTATTTTGCAGTTGATCGAATTCCTTATGTATCAAAACATTCTAACACAATTTTTGAAAGAAAGAGCACAGCTCAACCAAAACAATGAATACATCTGAAGGCAGTGTACTCTTTAATGCCAATGGAAGCAACTGTGCATCAAAACGTGAGTCCTGACTCTTCAGCCCAGTAAGCTTCTGAGAATGCACGTCAATACATACTGATACCTGAAATAAAATCAAAATAAAATTAAAAGAAATACATAATAAATAATAAAAAAGAAGTGAAATAAACTCTATATAAAGATAAAACTATATTTATAACAATGAGCGGAGGATTAGTCATTAGCCTACTGGGTTAGGGGATACCTTGCAAAAGCAAAAAAAAAAAGAAGCTATAAATAGAATACATACTAAAGAAATCAATTACAATTATAATTATATCAAAATCAAAAATTTTTTTAAAAATGAAATATTGATTAGTCACAAATTAAATTATAAAGAAATGAAATAAAAGTATACTTGTAACAAAAAAAAAGTAAATTAAATACAATATTACAAATTAAATTATAATAAAATCAAATAATACTGTAATTATAGCAAAAATTAAAAACACATAGCAAATAAAAAAATATAATACTATATAACAAATTAAATTATAATCAAATGAAATAAAAATATAATTATAATAAAAATTAAAAAAAATCAAAACAAAAAATAAATCAAAAAATAAAAAAATACATGAAAAAAAGAAATAAAAAAGTAGGAAGAAATAAATAGAAGTAGAATGCAAACTAAACAAATGAAATAAAACTATAATTATAACAAAAATAAAGAAAACATAATAAAAAAAGTGAAATACACTATAAAAAATTAAATTATAAATAAATAAAATAAAAATATAATTATAACAAAAAATAAAAAAATAAAAAAAATGAAATACAATATAACAAATTAAATTATAAATAAATGAAATAAAAGTAGAATTATAACAAAAATTAAAAACAAAAAATAAATAAAAACACAATAAGAAATAAAATATATAAAAATAAAGTCAAATACAATACAAACTAAACAACAACAACAACACAGCCTTAATCCCACTAAGTGGGGTCGGCTATATGGATCGCACGACGCCATTGTGTTCTATCAAAAACCATATTTTAGAGAGGTTGTTGACCAAAAGGTCTCTCTCAACAACCTTGTTGAGTGTTTGTTTCGGCCTCCCCCGACCTTTCTTTGTAGGGCTCCATACTGCTTGTTCCACTCTCCTTACCAGTGTATCCAATGGTCTTCTTTGCACATGCCCAAACCACCTCAAACGATTTTCTACCATTTTCTCTGTAATAGGAACCACACCATTTTCTCTACAATACAAACTAAACAAATGAAATAAAAATATTATTATAACAAAATAAAAAATTAAATTATCATATGAAAAATAAAGAAATAAAAATAATAAATAAACTTATAAATAAATAAATAGAAATAGAAAAAAAGTAAATAAATGAAACAACAAAATTAACCTAAACGAAAGAATTGTAACTGAATCTAGGCAGTGCTTTAAAATAATAGAAAATCTCTAAAAGTTACTCTTAGAGTAAAAAATTGTCAGACAGGAGAAATGGAGGGGTGTGGGCTATTTATAGGCGAAAAGGCGCTACATTTCTACATCAACTGCAACAAACTGTAAAGTAATCCTTGATTTTCATGCAAATTTTGTATTCCCTCTGTTCGTAAATATAAGACCCATTTTTGTGACATAAAAATAGGTCTTATATTTAGGAACGGAGGGAATAGCAGTTTTTAAAAACCGTTACAAATATGCAACCCTTCGTAGCACATACTAAACATTTGTAGCGGTTATGTTTATAAAAACTACGACAAATGCCACATCAAATTCATGTCAGATGGCACCAAGTTCGTGCATAAATTCATAGTGATTTTTAACTTTAAATCACTACAAATGTCGACCATACAACCCTTATTGCTCAAATGTCACAAAAATCCACTACTAAAATTTGCAATTTGTAGCAGTTTTATTTGACTGCTACAAAAGTGCCTTTTTTTTTTATAGTGGATCATCGACTTTAATTTGACGAGCTTCAGAATATAACTTCTTCAACTAAAATAGCGCACCAAATTGTCAAACGTGAACCGGTTTAGAACAAAAATAACTTGGTTGTTATCACTTTCCGAACATCAGCGAACAAACGCAGATGAATAAATTGTTTATTCAGAATTACACAGTCATTGGCTCTAATTATAAAAGAAAACTAAGCTTCACATACAGCACACACAATTAAGACACAAGACACAAGTATTGAATTGTTTAAACACTTATAATTTGTCTTCATTATGGTTGAAATGGAAGAATAATTGAAGAGGTTGTTGCATGTGATATGTATTCAAACTCCCACCAAGTTTTGCCTGCAGGGCTTGGTGCAGCACTTGAGAATCCACTACATACAAGTGCTCACTATTGGAGAATCCTTAGCTCCATATATATATATATATATGTATGTATGTATGTATCCACAATAAAGAAGCAGCGAGAAAGGGATAAGAAGTTGGAGTCACATTCAATCCAACCACAATATGGTTCCTTTTAAGAAAAATCGAGTATGTATGTAGCAATCAATGAGCTAGGTAGCTAGGGTTTTGAGGGTTTGTGTTCGAACAAGGACCGCAGATGAATTTGGAAATGGAAAGGCCCCATTCCCATATGTGGCATTTTGGGATAAGTCAGTGGATGATTAGTGTTGATCCATTAACTTAGCTACCAAGTGGATATTTAAGAGAGTGTGTGTGTGTCTTATACATGCCTAGGAAGGTATGGCCAAATCCAAATTATAATAAAAATTATATTATATACAGTATATCATTATCTTTTTGTTTGGTGGAATCATGACGTACGATGGAATATATATGATGGATTAGTTGAAGCCTTGAAGGCGCGCGCATGCTCATTAATTTAGATGATACCCACACGGACGAGTATGTACGTGGATTATTAATATTAATTAATTCATTTTTTTAGGTGAATGTGAAAGGCATCTTCCCATCCATAGCCTTGGAAGCGCAAGGGGTTCAAAGTTTAATCTCATTCTAAATTTACTTCTCAAAAAAAAAATCCAATATATCTTGTTATTAATTAACTTATTACTGTAACCACTCAACACTGATCTATTAACTTTTCCTTTTATTTCACTTTGTTTATGTGTATTTTTAGAGAAAAACTAGCTGGCTAGATGTGTGCGTGTCATGTGTATTATTATGTAAATATGAGGCATGAGCAATATATTATTCGAAGACAAAAAAAAAAAAAAACAGAAGAAGAAAAGAATGATATTTATTGATAACTTATAAATAACGGAAAACCTGTTAAATTTTTATATTTTGTATATTGATCATTAATATATAATGGAAGGCTTACAATGAAAAAATGTATAGAAATTTAAATTATTTATAAGTTAAAAAAAACAAAAAAAAACAAAAAACCTTGTGCCATCCTTCCCGTAAGAAGTGTAGTTGTACGTACAACATGAAATTCCAAGATTTAAATATATGTTAATTTTGATGACAAGATGGATGAGTGTGGGGGGAGCGGGAGTGTTTGAAGCAGTAATTTGTTGGGTGATACAAAGTGAAAGTATATGAAGGCTTTTTTAATATAATATAATAAACAGTGTTTTTATTTAACAAAATACTACAAAAAAAAAAGTATTTAAACAAATATAACACCACAAATCATGCTAAGTTGTAACGATTTATGCAAATCGTTCCAACTAAACACGATTTACTTTCAAAATTGGCACTCGGGTACTGTTTTATATAGAAGTTGTGCTACAATAGCACGACTTCTTTTGTGTGCGCGCGCACACACACATATATTGTTAAAAAAAGTTCATTGTAGAGCTAATAGCATATGATAAATTATACTAACTCATAAGGAGATAGAAGGAATAAGAAGTTGAAGCTTAAATTTAGCATTTGAGTAAAGAGGTTCATGGAATCATTTTTTGAGAAAAGAGATAGAGTAGAGCCAAGTAAAGTCTTTCTCCTTTTCCATTTTCCTTATTGGATGGTTGTGCCGTTACTGCCAATGCTAGTCCTACGTTTGATTGTAGATGGCTTAACTGACACTAATATTTATTAATTAAATTTTAAATTCTTCATTTATATTATTCTTATATTTTTATTTTATGTTTATACCATTTGATTGGCTCTTGTCTTTTTGCTTTTCTTGTTTTTTTATTCGATGAACATAGAACTAT
>JBAGKO010000010.1:9696822-9713256 GCA_037177275.1 Acacia concinna
AAGACCCGTATTAAAATGGTCCCATTTTTTCCAAACCCATAATCATATGGTTGGCAGGTTGGGCGGGTTCAGCCCACGATTAAAACCCATATTACCGGCTCTAGCTATGGTTAATGTGTGTGTATAATTTTAATTTTAACAGCAGCGTTATCGAGTAAATTTGTTTGTGAAGTTTCGCATAAAAGAAATGCTGTGCCACAAAAGTTTGTTTGATTTTAATGTCACACTCAAAATTACAAAACGATTTTTTATAAACAACATTATTTTTAATTGTGACAAATAAATGGCAGGTTAATATTAATTAAAAATAATAAATATATTAAAAATATTATGTCTTTTTTAAATATGCTCCTATTTTAAAAAAAAAAAGAGTAGGAGAAAGAATTAGTAGAAAATATACTAGAGATAATGAATAAAATATAATGAATAATAAATGATTAAATAAAAAAATTAATGACAACCAGGGAGCTCGATTCATAGTAACAAAAACAACCGCCACATATAGTTCGCTTTCATATTATAAGGGAATATTTTAATTTTTAGGACTTCTTACTTTTTGATTTTTATCCTTTTTAAGCATCTTATTTAATATCAATATTTAACATCACATATTATCTCTTTTATTACTATTATTACTTTTTTTTATAGAAAAAAGTTTAGGTGAGTTAGGTTCTAAGAACTCACCAAGGCCAAGGCAATGCCTCCAGACCTAAAGAACGCTTACAAAGATAATTATAGATCAGCCACTAATAAGGTTCTCACATCGCCAGCATAATTTGAACTCACTATCATATATTTTTGATACCATATTTATTATTCCTTCTCTTCTACAATACTATTATGGTCCTATATAAAGGGTAAAAAGAAAAGATTTATTTTCTCATATTTATAAGACACATTATTAAAGTTTTATATGTGAATGTATACATTTACCATTCATTTATTATTGTATTAACTTTATTTTTGTTTGGTATGATTTATATAAATAAAGATAGAGTTGAAAAATTTTTGAATTTTATGACAGTTAATAAGATTTAATATTTTCCTTAGTCTATGTAAAAAGTGTTAGGAGTGTCATGTATATATATAGGATTAGAGGAGTACTCTTCATCATAATAATTTTCAAATTCCTTATCTCCTCATAAATAAAAGTATTTTATTTAATAAAAGTTACAATTTAAATATACTTATTGTTTTTAACAACTCTTTGAATTACAGGATTTAGCTAAACGTTACTTATAATATGAAATGGATAGAGTATATGGTATTTATTTAATATGGTAGAAAAGAAAAATAATTAAAATTTTAAGATAAAAAAAAAAGTTGCTTATATTCTAAGTGGAAAAAAATTTATTTATAAAAAGAATAGGACGGAGTATATTAACATATAGCATTAGTCCATTTTAACCCATTAACTACTGCTAATTTATTTCTTGTATTGTCACATTCTTTGTTTAATTAATTAATTATCACGCAAAAAAATTAATTAATTAATTAAATCGTGTATTCTTGGATCCTATGGAATGTTTTTAAAGATCAAAACCCTCTTATTTATTTATTTATTTTTGGTTGACCCTTGTTTTTTTACAGAACATTGACCAGAGACACAAATCCTAAGCAGCCATGGATATAAAGCCGAACCGACAAACTTGACCTAGAATTCCGGACTTTTAGTAATAAGCCAGAATCTCAATAAACCGAGGACCTTGGTGATTGGCCCGTACTTTCTTTTGGACAAAGGACATTGGCCAGTACTGGTCTCACCTTCTTTGTTTGTTTGTTTGATTTTTTTTTTCCCCCTGCCTCCAACTTTGTATTATTTTGAGTTTTTGACTGATTCCTAAAAAAATTGAAGCTCCTTGATTAATTTAAATACTACCCTATCCTAAATTATAAGACATATTTAACTAAATCTCGTAATTTAAAGTGGCAGTTAAAAATAATAAGTATTATGTCATAATTATTACTTATTTTTACTAATGTACTTTTATTAATGGGGAGATATGAAATAAGAGAAAATACTTTTATTAAAATCCACTACTCTCTCCTCTCTTTTGGAATGATAATTTTCATCGTTAATAGAAACATTAATACATTAATATCAAATAAGGGCAAAAATAAAAAAAAAAGAATTAAAACATAAGACATTCTTCAAATGTTTCTTATATTTTGGGATAGAATAAGGATAACTGTTGTCTCTTATAATTTAGAAAAGAGGGATTAGACTATATATTATTTTATAAGTAGTATAAATTAGTTTGAAAAAAAATGATAAAGTGGATCTTATATTGGGCATGAGAGGGATTATAAATGATTTAGTGAACAGGGCATATTATCAAGAATAAAAAAAAATCATAACCCACAAAGAAGTTAAAAATCATGTATATAACAAAACTGCAAGTCATATAGTACTGATATTTTTGGGGAAATTGAGGAAAATTAAAGTGAAAATGATATATAAATACCATTTGAATTTTAAAATCACAAATCGTCCAGTTGTCTATAAGAAAAATGGGATTAACTAAACTTGTATAGCAATTGACAGCTTAATTTTATAAAAAATTATTTATTTGAGATTTTAAAATTAAAAATGTATTTTTTTGGTAGTCTCCCAAAATTTCAGATCCCATTAAAAGTTTCTTTTTTTGGAAGAAGGACCAGATAAAATTTTTTTTACTAAAGAGGTACCAGTACTCTATGAATTTTGTACACTTAGGGCCCATTTAGTACAAAAAATTTACAAGGAGGGGAGGGAACTTAAAAATGTATACTATTTGGTAGACATGGGAAGGAAAAATAGGTTGAGGGAAAATGAATTGTTTGGTAGGATGAAAATGAAAAGGTGAATATGGGAAAATAATGTGAAATACCTAATTTACCCCTTAAATTAAGTTAGGTTAAAATGAAACTAACTAACTATATTTTTACAAAAATTAAATTAAATATAATAAATATTATGTTTTTTTGAAGATTATGGCCTATTAAGATTTTAAATCAAATATATTTACTTATTAATTAAATGTAATATATTTGACTTAATACAATCCAAACTTAGTAACAAAATTCGAATTTTCTAAATAAAGTCGAATTTGAAAATAAAATCTTAATACCCTGTTTTATAGTTGTTAAAACAAAGTCAATCTATAGACTCAACCAGCTTTTGTTGAGGTTGCATCAAATCAACCCAGTCTGTTTTTTTTTTTCTTCCGTGTGAGTTGTCAAAACTTGAAATTCGAGTTTGGGTTTTTTATTTTCCCATGTGAGTTGTATGCGAAACATGTGAGAAAGTGAGATGGGAAGGAGCTTGCGCATGATGAATTCTAATACGGAGGTGAATGTTTCACACTTTAATTTAAAGTTTTAGGGACAAATCTACCTGCTATGAAAGATGGGTCACCAATGATTTTGGTGGGAACCAATGTTCCTTTGTTTAAGGGAACTTTGAGAGCCGCCGGAAGATGGGTTACTGGAACATTTGATAACCAAATGCATTTTGCTGAGGGAAGATACCAATCTTCCTTTCTTTTCCCATTTGAATCCGTGTACTAGACGGGATCTTATTATTACAGAATTATTTATATATGATGTTTTATATATTGCAGTTATTTAAACTATCGTCATATATAGAGAGGCGGAATCTAAATCCACTATATACATTAACATATATGACGGGTTTTTTCAAAAAAAAAACTGTCATATATTAAAAGGCAATATATGATAGTTTTTAAACAACTATCTTATACGTGTATATTTTTTTTTAAAAAAAGGGAACACTATAATGATGGTTGTTTGAAAAAAATTGTCATATATAGACCATGTGTATATAACAATTTTTTTACAAACAACCGCCATATATGTTATTTTTAAAAACCCTAGAGACCCCTTTTCATTGACATTTAAAACTTTGTAAGTTTACAGAGAGTTCAATTCTTCACCTAAGACGAACGTTTCTGAACTCCTTCACCACCAATTTTCTCTCCTTCGTTGCCTCAATTGTGGTTTTCTCCTTATTCTTCTGCCATCCTCCTCCCTTGCTCGTCGTCGTGGGTCTTGGGTCGTGGCTGTTGTTCACGTCATCCTCCTTTGCTGTTGCTATTTGCTTCATCGTTTCATGTTTTGGGGTTTATGGGTAGCTCTTAGATCGTATCTCCTTGCTAAAGATGAGTTCATTTTATTTTTTTCACACTAGTGGATTTTGATCTAACTTTTGCTAAATGTGAGTTCATTATGAAATCTAATGATTTAAAAAAAAAATATAAAAGTATGAAAGGAAAATTGTATCTAGGCCTTTCTTTGATTTGCTAAAGGTCGAATAAGGAAAATTGTCATTTCTCTTATGAAATCAACCAGTTTACTTGGGTATATTCTGATTGATGGTGTCTTACTAAATTTGTTTGTTTGTTGGTGAAAATGTAGGCACACATTCAAAGACAAAGAACAAGGGAGGGAACATGAAGAAGTGGTTGTAAATGCAATAAATTAAAAGAGGTTACTAAAAATACATTTTACTTTACGTGTTCTCTTTTGAAAACATGAGAAATAAAAAAATTCAAGTAGTTTAGGGAGCAATTGAAACCTTTCAGCAGGTAAAATTGATTCTTTATGAAATTTTCATTGTTTATATTGAAAAGTATATTAACAATGAGATAAACTAACATATTTTACGCCTTCCTAGGTGGTTGGTCAATCCAAATTTGGACCTAACTTTTTATATATGGGAGGCATCTAACAATGAGAAAGGTTTGTGCCTTATTTTATTTTAAATTTTTTAGATGGGTTGGTGTCATTTTTAATATTAGATAATTGCTAAAATATTTATAATTCTTTTTCCTTTTTCTCTTTGCAGACAATTAGAAGAGCAACTAAAAAAGGCAATGGATTGGATATTAGATAGAACTTTAATATTTATGCCTGATTGGTATCACATATGGTGTATTTCAAATTTATCTTTTTAATTAGTTTGTGTGTCCTTTAGCTTATAAAAACCCAATTTTCAATGTATTTTTTTTGTTATTGCCAAATGCTATTCTAAATATTCTATAGCACATAAAGTAACTATCTATGTGAATTTTTTCCCCTATATGGCTTAAACTTAGGTTTGACATTTTATATTTTTTTTTTGTAAAGTTCATCGCCTAGCTATCATCTTCCCTCCTTTGTTCTTTCCATGAGAATTTTTAGATTGTCACATTTCTGTTTCCTACTCTTTCAATTTCTTGCATTGTTTATTCTAGTTTTAGAAGGCAATACATCTCTTATCTATGTTCATGAAAATGACATTTGTGATTTTTTGCTACGGAGGGCAAGCAAATGCAACTAGTCCTTAATTTTGGTGGGTTTAATAGGTATCACGTGTTCAAATGGTTGAGGCTGTTGCACAACTCAAAGGATATAACACCTCATTAATCCAATTAGTGTTTTCATCTTTAGTATGTATTGCGTTTACTTGTTTCAGGTTTTAATGGTTGTGGTGCATGTGATGCAAAATTGTCAAATATCTTTCTTTGTTTATATGCATTATCGGTGTGCTTGTGCAATTATTAGCATATCTTTTTCTCATGCCTTGGTCATAACATACAATGTCCTAATTCCATGTCTTCATATAAAAAAGGCCAAACATTAGAAGAGAAAAAATTCTATGTCTCCAACAATCCTTACTGTTACATTTTTAAATTATAGTTTTCATATTGAGATGCATTATTTATGTATATTGGATATGCCTTTAATTGTTTTCTAATATCCTAGACCACCTAAGATTTGTTGGTTGCTGCTAGAATATGTAATTTTATTTTTGTTCTTTTGCATATGTAAGGGCTTATTGAAAGTGAGCTTCGACAGTATTGAAAATATTTACCAATTATATGTGGTGGTTGTTCTAAAAAAGCACCATATACTATTTTTAATATATGGCAGTTGTTGTAAAAAAACTGTCATATATTGTTTCAAATATATGATAGTTGTTTTAAAAAAAGCTATAATATGTTGCCAACAATATATGACAGTTTTTTTTAAAAAACCACCATATATTCAAATACATATATAACGATTGTTCAACCGTCATATATACATATATGACATTAAAATATATAATTAAAAACAACTGTTATATATAGACAATTTTATAACAGTGGATCTCAAGTTCCAGCCTAGAGTAGACACATGTACTAGGAAGGGCAGCCCCACAAACCCTAAAATTGGAGTAATATAAACAATCGCTTAGATGCTTGTTGATAGGGTCCATCTGGAGTAATCGGTCCTTGAATACCTGATAAATACTGGGGTCCAACTGGATTAGTCAGTTCCTTAAATACCAGTTTATGGTATAAAACAAATGAAGGATCCATAAATCTCCTAAGCACTAACAGGAGAAATTTTATATATTATGGAGAAAGAGTTTAACCTTTTTTCCGTTGTTAATTATGTCCGGGTAAAGAAAGAAGAAAAATAATGGGGGCTCTAACCTAAGAACTTTATCGATCAGAACAATAACCCCACAAATTATATATGAACCCCACTTTGGACGTTAATTGATGTAAAACCCTGAAAAACATACAACACGTTGATTAGATATATTATAAATGTTGGTTGTATAGAATCTGTAGGTGAGCAAATAAATCAAACAGGTGTCAAACTCTTATGCTTCTTCTTGGCATATCCAAACAAAACCTGAAACTATAATTAAAAGGAACAAAGCCATTATAGATTTGGCCACACAACACATACAAGAAGGCACTTAGCTTGCATGTAATTAAAAGGAAGCAAATAGCTAGGGAGCTAAGTCCAAAGCTGTAGCTCTCAAAGGCTAACATGTCACAATCAAGGCACGTCGTGGAGAAGACTGAAGAGAGATAGGGAACAAGTGGAGAGTGACCCTTTTGTTCTTCCCTTAGTATAACGCCTAAATATTTACTAACCAACACAATTGAAATAAAGGGACGGGACTTGATAATATATACAAGGGTAAATCTAGAAACAAAGAAAACACCAGAATTGATTACAAATCTCTCAGAAACTAGCCACAGGGAGAGAGACCAATATGCCGTGACAGGCTAGCCACTAACTAGCCAGGGGTCTTCAATATTATTCTCAGTTCTATCTGTCTTGACTCTCTTTTTTTTTAATATTTTTATTAGGTTGATGGTGGTGGGAGAGCTACTGATGACTTAACTTGGACTTATACATGGTCACATGTCTTGGGATTTTCCATTAAGGACGTCAAGTAATTAATGAGACCCCTTCTCAACTTTTCTATATGTGGCCTCGTCTTGTAATGCATGTCAGGTATATTTAATATTGTCATTCTCTCTGTTTGCGTATGAACCTTGCACTTTAACCTAATGATCGAGGTTACGTTGATGATCTCTCCAGTTCTCTCTTTCATGTTCATAATTTCAAGAGATCAGTCACTATAGTAATTTATGATTAATTTACTCTTCCATATTTAAGACTACCTTCTGTCATTAATTAATACTCCCTTTGATCCTAACTATCAGACACAATTGACTTTTTTTTTAAAGAATTCTAAGAAAGTTAATTACATTATTTAATCATATCATCTGTTGTATTTTATTATATTACATATTAGTTCATAAGTAAAACAATATAGTTTAAAGACAAATGATAAATATTAATGTTTTAAAGTAATATAATTAGCTTTCTTAATATTCTTTTAAAAAAAATCAACTAAACCTTATAATTAGGATACGAGGGAATATAAAAAATTATTGCACCAAAGGAATCTTATATTAACAACTGGAAGCTAGTATGTATTTTTCATCAAGTGGGATCAATTCAGTACACATTCATAAATGAAGATTAATGTGAGAATTGTAATTGCATGATGGAAATCAGCTACGTACGGCAAAGACCAATATCAGGTCCCTACCATCGCTTTGATGATATAGATAACGATTTGAACAAGGATACCACAAAATTAATTAAGTTACAATTAAATAAAGAACATGAGACACACGCCTATATCCTGAAAATGTACGGATAGAGTTAGCTTGAAGCAGGTAAAAAAATTTAATAATGTACATGTGATGCTTATTCATCATCGCGTCACCTAAAATGAAAGAAAACAAATTACTTAACAGCTAGTAAAAGCATATGTGTCCATTTTTTTGAGTCATGAAATGTCACTAACGATGTTGCCAAATCAAGAGGCAAAGCAAATAGCAAATGCTCATGTTCACATCAGATAATTTTCTACTTTATTAGGGCACACATAAGTGGTTCAGTTGCATTGAAACCCCATATGTTACTATATGGTCCCCTCTCTGAGAGCCTTTCATGAGGGTGACCCGATTGGCAAAGAAATTACTTGCATGCTTCTTGTTAGGTTTAAGCGAAAGGGAGATATATATAGGTTCTTTAAAGAAGAAGAAATAAAGAGGCCCACTTTCTTAGTTTAATTTGCTTGTTTAGATGTAACTTAAAAGTATTTTTTTTTGTCAAACTTTTAAAATACGACATATTATCAACTCAATTATTTTTCATTCTGGCTGTACAAAATTGACAAGGATGGGGCCAAATCTAATAATCCTTATACCAAGTAATTAATTGAGTTAAAGCGTTAAATTTATCTCAAAAATTTTCATTTAGGAACAATATCACTTTTTAAAAAATTAGCTTAAAGTTGTCTCAAAAGTGTAAAAATGGAGCAATGTTACCTCTTATGGTTACAAATGTTAATTTTTTAACGACATTGGGTGATTTTGCTATGTTTTGAAATTTTTGAAGTAATATTCAATTCAAAAAAACTTTTAAGACAACGTTGATCATGATGAACGAAAACCTTCAAAGCAAATTAACACATTAATATTACTCCCTTTATTTCATAAAATAAGAAACAATTGTCACATGCTCACACATGCTTTGTTTTTAATTATAAGAAATATTTAGAGAATGTTTTATTTTTTACTTTTTACTTTTCTATTTTGCCCTTGTTTAATCATCCTATATAATTTCAACAAATTAAAACCACACATTCTCTCTCATGCAATCATATTTATTATTCTTACAACTAGCCTATTTATTATTCTTTCTCACTACTACAAAATTTCATTCCTGTAGCACTTTTTTTAGTAGAAGCACCACTAAAAATTCTCGCGGTGCTCTAAATACTTTCTAGGTGAGCACCACAGGAAGCTTTTTTTTTTAATAGAGGCAATCAAAATGAAATTTAATTGCCTCTATTGATTCTTGTGGCATTCACAGGACGCAATGAATTTTTTTTATATTTTTTTTGCTTTCGCAAGGTATCCCCCAGCCCGGTAGGCCAAAGACTAATCCTCCGCTCATTGTGGGTTCCTCTATGGGAAGGACAGCTGGCCAGGAGATTTACCATCTCTTCAATCTCTAGAAGCTTCAATCTCCATACCAATCTCTTATATCTCGACAAGGATGGAGGAGATTTGATGATGGAGAAGCACTAGTAAGGATGACATCAACTTAGGATTTGAGAGGTGAAGGTGGTGACTTAGTATGAGAGGTTATGATAAGGGATTTAGCTGAAGATATTCTTTATCCCCATTGTCCTCCTCTTCTCCAATGATACTTCACTTCTCCTTTCTTCTTCAGCCATACCATATGACCACTTGATTTTTTTTAAGCTGATGATTGAAATTTGTTTAACCTTGATTTATACTCTATATTGTTTGGGCTAATATACATGGGTTGAGTGTATATTTGATTTTCTAGCAACAACGTAGAAACTTTCCAACAGACACCAGTTGTGGACCTATTTTTTGCCCATGGGTTATGGATGTTTGAATTTGATCAATTGGTCTATTTGGCCTTGATTGGATAGATCCTTTTCTTGATTGAGGGTATTTTGTTAAAACTTTATCAAAAATTGTGAATTTTTTAACTGAAGTTGTGAATGACAATGTTTTACTTGGTAAAGGAAAGTTGTTAAAATCTAAGTCAAAATTGGTGAATTCTTTACAGGGTTAAAGTACAAAAATACATATGTGATTTTTTCCTAGGTGTACCTAACACCAAATGTCTTTTTAGGGAAAAAAGTGACTATAAGCTTTCAAAATAGGTGCAAAATTGCACATGGATTGTTAGTTGACTTTTTTGGCTGACATAAATGATGATGTGGATGTTGACTAGGCAAAGAAAACATATCCAAATAGGTTAGAAACATTGAACAATTCTGGAGCATTTTACACCATGTTCCCTATCTCTTCCCTTTCTCTCACTCCCTCTCTTGATCCCTCTCTGATTTTTTCCCTTCTCTCTCTCTCCCCCTATCTCTGTGTTTCTTTCACTCCCTGCCATGTCATTTCTTTTTCTTCCTTGTCCTTCGATGCTCTCAATCCTGACACTAGTCTTGATGTCAACACTCTTGAACCCTTTTATCGTCCAGCAAGCCCTTTAAGTCCTTTAATCTGACAACCCTGATTTCAATCTCCAAGCCACTCTCAGATATCTAACACCGTTAGCTCTTTTAAGTTGCCAGTCCCCTTGTTTATATGATTCAACTCAACTGATCCAAGCCCCACATATCTGCTCTTCTCTCTTTGCTCAACCTTGTTGTCAAAGACAAAAAGTATCCTACCTTCCATTTTCTCCTTGACAAAATCAGATGATTTTAAACAAGTGCTAAATTAGAATTCATTTATGTCTTTTTGGGAAAATAAGTGCTAAATCACGATTCTTCTCCCCACTCTATACTAACGATAACAACATGAATAGTAAGAAAAACAATTCATTCAAATTGAATTTTCTGTGCTTGTTGTAATTGTTATGGGGAGGGAATTGAATTGATTTTTCTATGCTTGCTATTTTGGGTCCTTGTTCTAGCCTCTTGTCATTATCGTCGATTTCTCAATCTCAATATCCCTCGATGGTAAGATTTGGATGTTAGGGTGCAACAAGTACAACAAGATGAAGTGGCATATTTGTTTTAGCTAAACTGGCTCTATCTTGGGCACCTGGTTTTTCACCATTTTCTAGTGGGTTTTCTGAGCTGAATCATTTTGTGTTGAAAAGGACGTGGCTTCTGCTAGGCAGTCATGTGGCTGTTAGTTTTGAGTTGAGCCTCTTGTATAAAAAATCATTTTAATATAATTATATCAATATATTAAGCTTTTTCCAATTCAGACTTGCATTGTCTTGCCTAATTAGACTTTTTTTTTATCAGATTGTGACTTTAATATCCACGTTAGGCTTAATAGTAGGAAAAATTCAAACTAACAGTCAATGAATACTTTTCCACATATTTTGAAAGCTCATAGTCACTTTTACTCTTCAAAAAAGCATTTGGTGTTAGGTTGACCTAGGAGAAAATAACATGTGTATTTTTGTATCATAACCCTTCTTTAAATAAACTTGTGAATGGCTTGATGATGTGAAATTTTTACTTGTAAACAAAAGTTGTTAAAATCTAATCAAAAGTAGTGTATTCTTTATTAGCTACTACATATTAAAACTTTATGAAGTGTTGTGAATTTCTTAATAAAACTTGTGAATGGGAGCTTATAGTGTGAATATTTTTACTTGATAACAAAAATCATTAAAACTTAATGAGAAGTTGTGAATTCATAAACAAAAGTTGTGAAAGAATTGATAGTGTAAATTCTTTTTCCAGGTAAATGAAAAATCAATAAAACCTTATGAAATATTATGAATTCCTTAACAAAAGTTGTGATAGAGTTGAGATTGTGATTTTTTTTTACTGAGTAAACAAAAAATCGATAAAACCTTATGAAATGCTGTGAATTCCTTAATAAAAGTTGTGAAAGAGTTGATAATATGAATTTTTTTACTGGGTAAACAAAAATTCATTAAAACCTAATGAGAAGAATTCCTTAATGAAAGTTGTGAAAAATTGATAGTGTGAATTTTTTTATTGAGTAAATGGAAAATCGATAAAACCTTTTGAACTATTGTGAGATCCTTGACAAAAGTTGTGAAAGAATTGATAGTGTGAATTTTTTTATTGGATAATGACAATTTGTCAAAATCTTATGAAATGTTGTAAATTTTTTAACAAAACTTGTGAATTAGTTGATATTATGAATTTATTTACTAGGTCATAAATCGTGAAAATATAATGAAATGTTGGGAATTCCTTAATAAAACTTGTGATTGAGTTTAAGTAAAAGAGAATGACATTTTTGTAAGTAAGGGAGGGAGAGGAAGGGAGAGCGGGAGCAGGAGACATAATATGATGTTGATAGAGATAAAATGAGAAGGAGACAGATATGATGTGAGAGGGGGATTAATAAGTGAAGGATATTTTTGTCATTTCTATTTAGGTCAAAAGAGCAAAAATAACATAAAGTTTAGTGGAAGGGGCATCCAACACCATAAAGTTTTTTTAGGCGCAAAAATGTACATAAAGTCTCTAAAAGAAGGTAAAAACAACACATACATTAACTCCCTGTAACATCCGTCTCTTTTTCTTACTGTGGGCCCCACCCTTCACAACTCTTTCTCTCTCCTTAACATCGTCTTCATCTTCATCGCGTCCCTCTTTCCTCTTCTCATCGATCATCATTCACTTTCACTCCCTTCTTTCTTAACAAAGGTAGAAGTAGACTTAGGTGTAGTGAATGAAGGAGGGAAGGTAAAACAAAAAAGAGATGCCTTAGTTGAAGCCTGGAACATTGAACACGTACAACACACATGTCATCAAAATGGAAAGAAGAAGGGGAAAAAGGTAAGCACCCCTTCAATCTTTCTTCTTCCTTGTGCAAACTATGACTACTCGTATCTACGTCTTCAATCTTGAGATTCATGTACATTGTCCAATCATGCTATATTTTTAGCATATTTTGAGCATTTTGTATTGATAATTTGCGGACTTTATTTCTGAGAAATTATCGCATTAAGAAGAATACAGTGTATTCAAAACTTAGCAATTTGTTAAGTTCTATTGTTTAAACTTTAAATACGGTGTTTGCTGCTATACATGGTAGTGAAACTTAGAAGATTATAAAATGCTCTGGTGATTTTCTTTGGCATGTGAATGTAAAGGTGAAAGTGAGCGATAAGGAACATGATTTGGAGCCCAAAAAAAAAGGAAAAATGGCAAGAAGGTCCCAAGGACCAAACATGTTAACAAAAAAGTCCTATCAATTTTGTCTTTAACTAAGAGGTCTCAAAGGACTTTTGGGATAATATGTCTAAAAGAGAAATGACCTACCTACCCCCTGTCATTAAAGCAGATGTCAAAATGAAAGAGAAATTCATGCATTTTCATGCTAAATTTTACAAACTTATGAGGCTGTGTTGACAATCACATGTGCACATTTTAACAATTTTGTAAGCATGTTTTGACAACATGTAATGCATGTTATGACATGTCCACCTGGACATTTTAACAACTTATGAGGCCATGATGACAATCACATGTGCACGTTTTAACAACTTCATAAACACATTTTGACAACTTGTAATACATGTTATGACAAGTCCACCTGAACATTTTAACAACTTATAAGGCTGTGATGACAATCACATCTGCATGTTTTGACAACTTCGTAAGCACGTTTTGAAAACTTGTAATACATGTTATGACAAGTCTACCTGGACATTTTAACAACTTATAAGGCTGTGATGACAATCACATGTGCACGTTTTGACAACTTCATAAGAATTTTTTGACAACTTGTAATGCATGTTATGACAAGTCCACCTATATATTTTAACAACTTATGAGGCCGTGATGACAATTACATATGTACGTTTTGACAACTTCATAAGAATTTTTTGACAACTTGTAATGCATGTTATGATAAGTCCACCTGGATATTTTAACAACTTATGAGGCCATGATGACAATTACATATGCACGTTTTGACAACTTGTAATGCATGTTATGACAAGTCCACTGGACATTTTAGCAACTTACGAGGCCGTGATGACAATCACATGTGCATGTTTTGACAACTTAGAAAGCATGGAAATGAAGTTGTCAAAACGTGCTTACGAAGTTATTAAAATGTGCACATGTGATTATTATCACGGCCTTATAAGTTGTTAAATTGTCCATGTGGACTTGTCTTAACATGCATTACAAGTTATCAAAACATGTTTACGAAGTTGTTAAAACATGCACATGTGATTGTCATCACGGCCTCATAAGTTATTAAAATTTAACATGAAAAGACACGAATTTCTCTTTCCTTTTGACATTTACTTTAATGATAAGGATAGGTAGGTCATTTCTCTTCTAGACATATTATCCCAAAAGTCTCTTAAGACCTCTTGGTTAGAGATAAAATTGGTGAGAATTTTTTATTAATATGTTTGGTCTTTGGAACCTTATTGCCATTTTCCCAAAATAAAATGAGGGAGAGAGGAGAGAGACGGGTTGAAGATGAAGATGATGTTAAGGAGAGAGAAGGAGGAGTTGTGAAACGTGGGGCCCACAGTAAGGAGAAGAGCCAAACGTTATGGGAGCTCACGTTTGTGTTATTTTTGCCCCCTTAAGAGTGATCCGGCTTCTCTCCCATACTACTCCCATCCTTGGCCTCTTCCTTGCTTAAAATGACACCGTTTTGGGTGTCAATTAGGAGCTTGTTGCCATTCTTTTCCACAAAATAACATTCAAGCCCACTTATTTTTTAAATAGCACCCAATATCCTAAACTAATTTTTTGTGTACCATGAATCATAAAATAATTTTTAACAGCACCCAGGATTTGACAAGTTGTACATGAAATATTTTTCCAGTAACATTTCATATCTTAAACTAACTATAAAATATTTTTTAACTGCACACAGTATCTGACAAGCTACACATGAAATATTTTTCCTGTAACATTTTATATCTTAAACTAACTTTTAGCTCATTCAATACTTTTTTCAATAGCATCATTTACATGAAATAATTTTTTTATGAGCACCCATTATCTAGCAAGATGGCCATAAACTGTTTTTTTAATTGCAACAAGAAGCCTCTAAAATATTTTTCTAGTAGTAATGAGCACCATAAATTTAGGATATTAGTATTGGATAAGCTAAAATTTAGTTTAAGATATAAAATGTTACTGGAGAAATATTTCAGGTGCAATTTGTTAGATATTGGGTATTGCTAAAAATTATTTTATGGTTCATGGAACACAAAAAATCATTTTAGGATATTGAGTGCTACTTAAAAAAAATACATGACTTGAATGTTATTTGAAAAAAAATGGGAACAACCTCCAAATTGACACCCCAAATGGTATCATTTTAAGCAAGGGAGAAGACAAGGATGGGAGGGAAGCTAGATCCCTTTTAAGAGTGTATGTTCATTTTTGCTCATAAGAAAACTTTATGGTGTTGGATACTCTTTCCCCAAAACTTCATTGTTATTTTTGCCCCTTTGCCTTTCTATTTAATTTAATAAAAGACAAATCATGCCCTTATAACTCTTTAGGATTATGAATATTTAAAACACATTTTTGTCTTTTAACATTTAAAATTCTTTTTTTTCCTATGAATACAAGAGCAAACTAGCACTAATTAGTCAAGCCTATAGCCTCATTCCGCAACGCATCAGCAACACACTGAGGTGGTTCCCTAAAACACACCAAACCTGCTACAATTCCTAGCGCCTTATTTTCAAGAGTATTAGCAATGGAATTCTCTTCCCTGTTGCACCACTTCACAATAACATTCTAGTCGATATGAACAAAAGACCTCACTTATTTCACTAAATCAACCTGGTCCAAATTTGCATCACAACTATTCAAAAACTCAACAAGCTCCAAACAATCTGACTCAAGAACTATGTTTCGAAAACCCATATCTCTCGTAATCATAAAGCCCCATATAGCACCCCATGTCTCTGCCTCAAAGCTTGTCCCACTACCAAGATTAACCATAAACCCAGATAAAAATTGTCCTTCATGATTATGTATGATTTCTGCACACGCACTAAGACCACAAACTTGTTGACAAGCTCCATCCACGTTTATCTTAACAAAACCTTCTTCAGGAACTTTCCAACCCTTTAAATCAATCACACTTGAATTATTAGGTGTCTTCAATAGCGGTGCCTACTTGACACAAGCTTTAACCTTTTCCATGATAACATGAGGATATTCTTGTTTTCCCTCAAAAAATTGTGTATTTCGTGCTAACCAAATCTGTCGACATATCAAAGCAAACCAATTTTTCCATACTATTTGCCATTCACTAGTAAACGTTGCCCAAGATTCCACTTCAACCATGTACGTAAATCTTGGTAAAGAAAAAACGTGTCATTATAGATGTAGGCACTATTCTAAACCAAACTTCTGAAGCTTGTATACAATTTCGAAGAGCATGCAACATACTCTCAGACTTTTGAACACATATTGGACATGTAGGATATGCAGGCATGCGTCGTTTGCAACGATTTTCGGTAGTCATCAATCGATCACATGAGTAAAGCCAAATAAAAGTTTTACATCTTTAGGGAACATTCAACTTCCATATGGTTCGCCAGAAA